>JADDOH010008300.1:0-24396 GCA_016648135.1 Agrypnia vestita
GAAACGGCTCGAAGGATTAATGATGTGTATGGCGACGGTGCCGCAAAAGAAAACACAGTGCGTTTTTGGTTCCAACGTTTTCGTTCTGGACATTTCGACCTGCAGAACAAGACCCGTGGACGGCCGGAGACCAAAGTTGATAATGAAGAATTGAAGGCTATTGTGGAAGCGGATCCATCGCACACCACATCCGAGTTAGCTGCAGGCTGCGGTGTTAGTGATAAAACTGTTTTAATCCACTTGAAGCAAATTGGTAAGGTGAAAAAGCTTGAAAGGTGGGTACTTCAGAATGAGTGAAGCAAAATCAACAAACGCGCGTTGAATGCTAGTTGCATTACTCAACCGGCACAATAATGAAGGGATTTTAAATCGAATCATTACCTGTGATGAAAAGTGGATCCTGTACGATAATCGGAAGCGCTCATCGCAACGGCTGAACCCTGCCGAACCAGCCAAACCATGCCCCAAGCGAAAATTGACTCCAAAAAGTTACTTGTGAGCGTTTGGTGGACTAGTGCTGGTGTCGTTCACTACAGCTTTCTTAAATCTGGCCAGACGATTACGGCAGATGTCTATTGTCAGCAACTGCAAACCATGATGGAAAAGCTAGCTGCTAAACAACCGAGGCTGGTTAATCGCTCTAGGCCACTGCTGCTTCATGATAACGCTAGACCACACACTGCACAACAGACGGCTACCAAATTAGAGGAGCTTCAATTGGAATGTCTAAGACATCCACCGTACTCTCCGGACCTTGCCCCAACAGATTACTATTTTTTTCGAAATTTGGATAACTTCTTGCAAAGGAAAAAATTCAACTCCGATGGGGCAGTCCAAACCGCCTTCAAAGATTTTATTGATTCCCGTCCGAATGGTTTTTTTAGTAAAGGGATCGATCAACTACCTATGAGATGGCAAAAGTGCATAGATAGCAATGGTACATACTTTGATTAAATAAATATATTATAATAAAAAAAATCGACTTTATGTTCCTCCCATACTAAACGCCAATTTCATATGTAAGGACCTAATATCAATATATTATGGAAACTACACAATTTAGAAATGAGCTCGAAATTTCTGTTAAACATAAATAACTCGCAACGATCTCAAGAGCTGATTAATCAGCCTTACAAATACATACTAAAGAATATATTATACAACTATACGAAACATCAAAAAATATACCAGTAAAGAGTGAAATATTTTCATCGGGAAATCGGCACGCCATACAAGCAAAGTATATATGAGGGTTCTTCTAAATATATTGCACATAAATATTTCCAACCCTTATTCCTGAAAACTTCTTATAAAATATTAGTGAAAGGTACAAATATTAAGTGAAGGCTACAACAGATACTAAAAAAAAATGAAATTCATTCCATTTTCCAAAATTGTTTTTATACTTATGGTCATTGAAATAAATGATGTTGTCATCAGGGAAAATGATATCTATACCTATAAAACTCAATGTCTGTCTGTCTGTTCTCTATACAAATCCACACCGTTTGTCCGATTCGATTCAAATTTTGCATACTTATGCTTTGGGACCCGGCGGGTAACATAGGCAACATTTCCTCCTATTCTCATACCCCTTCCCCTCCCCCTGACATATTTTCGATGCAAATCTGTACCGTTTGACCGATGGGACTCAAAATTTGGAAACTTATTCTTTAGAAGTTTTAAGCGATATTCCCCCCTATACTCATACCCCTTCCTCTCCCCCTGACATATTTTCGATGAAAATCTGTACCGTTTGACCGATCGGACTGAAAATTTGAAAACTTATTCTTTAAAACTCAGCGGGTAACACAGACGATATTTCCCCCTAACTTTTCTCTCCTAGACGTCCCATCCATCATCACCAGCATTGATTAAATGGAAACATTGTTTTAATTAGAGGCTTTTTAATAGAACTTTTGTTTTCCCCCAAAAATTTATTTTCAACTTTATCCTTAACTCGTGCAACGCCGGGTAGAACAGTTAGAAAAAATATATTTTTTTCATTTAAAAGGTTTCATTCAAAAAAATTACATACCTCTTCCCCTCCCCCTGACATATTTTTGATGCAAATCTGTATCGTTCAATCGATCGGAATCAAAATTTGGAAACTAAATCTTTAGGACTCGGCGGGTAACACAGGCGACATTTCTCCCCTATTATTTTAACCCTTCCCCTCCGCTGATATATTTTCGATGCAAATCTGTACTGTTTGCCTGATCGGACTCAAAATTTGGAAACTTATTCTTAAAGACTCGGCGGGTAACATATGTGACATTTTCCACCTATTCTTTAACGCTTCCCCTCCCCTGATATATTTTCGATGCAAATCTGTACCGTTTGTCCAATCGCACTCAAAATTTGGAAACTTATTCTTAAGGACTCGGCGAGTAATATACGCAACATTTCTCACCTATTCTTTTAACCCTTCCCCTCCCCTGATATATTTTCCATGCAAATCTATGCTGTTTGACCGATCGGACTCAAAATTTGGAAACTTATTCTTCAGGACTCGGCAGGTAACATAGGCTAAATTTTCTCCCTCCCCTTTTACCTTTTCTCCTTCCCCTAATTTATTTTAGATGTACATCTATACCGTTCGAATCAAACCTTTGTTTCCCCCCATAAATTTATTTCCAACTTTATCCTTATCCTATGCAACGCCGGGTACGAACAGCTAGTTGTTGTTATATTCCCAAATTTATTATAAACATATTGGGATCGATTTAGTAAAAAACCATAGGCCTGATGGCCTCGAATATGAACATATACTTTATAAGATTGCTGATAATGGTATAATGAGTTTGTAAAGTATATAAAAAAAGTTACATTATTGGCTTGGGTAGAGTGGTTTGAGATTGAGCACAAACGTTCTAAAACTATATTGTTGATTCAGGAGTAAACCTTTTAAATGAAAAAAATTTATATTTACTAGCTGTTCTACCCGGCGTTGCACGGGTTAAGGATAAAGTTGAAAATAAATTTTTGGGGGAAAACAAAAGTTCTGTTGAATTGCAAAGCCTCTAATTAAAACAATGTTTATATTTAAAATAAATGCTGGGATGAATGGGACGTCTAGGAGAGAAAAGTTACCCGCTGGTTCCGAAAGAATAAGTTTGCAAAATTTTGGTTAGATCAGTCTAACGGTGTAGATTTGCACAGAAAATATATCGCGGGTAGGGGGGGTAGAGGAGAGGGGAAAATATCACCTATATTACCCGATTTGTCCTAAAGAAAGAATAAGTATGCGAAATTTGGGTCAGATCAGTCCAACGGTACATATTTGAATGCAAAATATGGCAGAGGGAGAGGAATAAAGGTTGAGGGGGGAAATGTTACTTATGTTTCCCACCGGGTACCTAAGAATACGTGTGCAAAATTTAAGTCAGATCGGTCAAACGGTGTAGATTTGTACAGAAAATATATCTGGGGAGAGAGTGGAATAGACACGGAAGAAGAAATTTCGCCTATATTACCCACCTAGTCCTAAAGAATAAATTTACAAATTTTGAGTCCGATCAGTCGAACGATACAGATTTGCATTGAAAATGTCGCCTATGTTACTCGACGGGTCCTAAAGAATAAGTATGCAAAATTTGAGTCGAATCGGTCAACGATACAGTTTTGAATTCCAAATATATGAGGAACTAGCTCTTCGTAGCCGGCGTTGCACGGGTTAAGGATTAAGTTGAAAATAAATTTATGGGGGAACAAAGGTTTGATTCGAACGGTAGAGATTTGCATCGAAAATATGTCAGGGGGAGGGGAAGGGGTATGTTACTCGCCGAGTCCTAAACAATAAGCTTCCAAATTTTGAGTCCGATCGGTCAAAAGGTACAGATTTGTATCGAAAATATGTCAGGGGGAGGGGAAGGGGTATGAGAATAGGAAGAAATGTTGCCTATGTTACCCGCCGGGTCCCAAAGCATAAGTATGCAAAATTTGAATCGAATTGGACAAACGGATTTGTACAGAGAACAGACAGACAGACATGGGGTTTTATAGGTATAAATGAGGAAGGGGTAAAAAGGGAGGGGGAAAATATCACCTTTGTTACTAGCAGGATCCTATAGCATAAGAATGCAAAATTTGAATCGAATCGGACAGAATTGGCATGGAGAACAGACAGACAGACATCTAGTTTTATAGGTAAAGATTATAAGATATGGTCTCAATTTATGCTTTAGATACTTTCAACTATTAACAAATAAAAAATCTAAATATTCATTTTAAGAAATGAGATAAATTTTCGTTTTGTCTCGGGAAGGGATATATGTATGTATATCTGCAATCCCTTCTTATATTCGGTCAAGGGCCCTAAAGGCTCCCATAGAACTCTTCATCCCTCTCAGCTCAAGGAATGCTGAGGGGATGTCCCTTAACCTTTAGTCATATTTTTGACGGGGTTCATTTCACTCTGTAAACGAAATCCCGAAAAATTATATGTAGATAGGTCCGAACTTGAGTTTATAAAGTAAATATTTTTTTCCAAATGGCGTACACTATCTGTCCAAAAAATACATAACTTAAGTACAATAAGAAAATAAATCTAAGCAGCCTTTGTTGCGACAAATACTTTATTTGATTTGATAAAAAAGTACTTTTTCAGATGATAGTTACACTATAGGTTTTTTTTATATTTTCTGCCTATATATTATAATGCATTATGCTTTTCGTTTTGGGACTAAATCGTTTATAGAGGCGAAAATAACGAAATCTATTTAGATTATATTCCTATTGTCAAATATTTTATTTATTGCTACCTATTGTATTATTTAAAATGTGTGTTTCGTTTGAACAAATATTATTTATCGCATTTGCATATTTGGTGAATATTATATAATTATATGAGCTCGTACGCATGCGAGTTATGAACAAAAAAATGTTAATATTAAGAAATGTGAAGTTGAGTTAGTTCCAGTAAACATAACTGAATAATTTCATTTACACACAAGAGTTGTTTATAAATATAAATTCAACAATTTACGAAATCCTATAATTGAATATTTATTAAGTAGGTACTAATCTAATTGATTTAAGCAAATCTTGAGGGATGGAATATTTTCTAGTGGATATGAGAAATTTAATAAAGATTTCAAATATTCCAGAATTTAATTGAATAACAAACAGATGGGCTCTCAGCGGTAAAATTTACTCTCTGGAAGTGTCCTTCAGATATTTGACATTAAATAGGCATTCTGCGAAATATGGGATGGAATAGAAGGAGAGGCAGAGAGAAAATTAGACGGGAAATTATTTGAATAGTTCCAGAGTAATTTTTAACGAGGTAAGAGCAGAGATCAAAATAAATTTATGATTATGAGAGTTGTGAAAGGATTTTAAACATTTCCGGCAAATCTAGGTTAACATTTTTCAAATGTTGTAATGAAATCCTTACATTTCTATATATGTGGGGTATAAAAGCAAAGGCAGAAATATACAAAAAAAATTGAATGTCATCGAGGATTAAAAATGTATAATTATAATGATTTTATGGGAAACGTAGCCTTTTACGTTCATAGGAAGGGTAACACACACATATATATATATTGTTACGTGGCGTGGCTCGCTCGAAAAAATGAAATGGCACAACTCGTAAAATAAATTTTACGAGTTTTTATTATCGCTTGTACATTATCTCTGATATTTTACAATCGCTCGCAACGCAATACTACACTATTTTTTTATTCAAACACAAAAGAACTGCTCTCTTTTGTTTTTCTACTCGGGTAAGAACCCTTCCATTTCTTCGCTATTTATTTAATCATGTTAGTTCTTATTTCAACCACTGGGCACACCGGCCCACCGTTCTGCGCATATGACACTTTTCAATGGAACTGTCAAATGTCGAAATGTCAACGAACAGCTCGTTACAATATTTATATATATATAACGCTTTATATTAGAAAAAGCATTTTGAGATTAGCTCTTTGTAGCACATTTCCATAAAATTGATCATTATTTGATGAGTACAGTAAGCTATTGTGAAAAAATGACTAGGTTGTTTTCAAATGTGGGGTATAAAAACAAAAGCAGCAATATCCAAAAAAAATTAATGCAGTCATCTAGAATTAATAATTTAAAATGTAATGAATTCGAGATATTATGGGAAATATAGCCTATAAATTTATTGGAAACGTGATTTTGGAAGGGATATATAAATAAAATCTAAAATTCGTTACAATCTAAATTAGTAATCCTCGGTGACTACGATTAAAATATTTTTTTATCTTTTTGGATACTGCTGCCATTTTTTTATACCCCACATACAATGTATTATTTATACGAGCTGAAATAGAGATTAAGATGTATAAATATAAATATATCATTATTTTAAATTTATTTTACACCTATATTGTGGTAAACTACATATACTGATCTGATGTCATGCATTGAGTATATTTTTTTCTACACATTCTACTAATACGTGCTTCCTCTACCTAGGTGTTTATTTTAAGATGTTTTTTCTAAGAAATTATACATGGAGATGAACATTACGTTTACTTCAAATCAAAAATTGACAATAATTGTATTGTATTCTTAATATACCAAACATTCCAATACACAACTTTTCTAACTAATTTTTATCAATACTAGTTTAGGGATGTTCAAGCACTCTTTTGGTCGGCGTGAATTCTGGCGACAATGGGAGGGAAGTGAACGGAGAGAGGGATTATGTGATATTTTTGGGAATATAGAAAACAGAGGTAAAGTAATGGTGTTTTTTTTTTCAAATTTAGATATATTGAAAATGAACGGTTTCTAAGTCATCATCATTTATAATTTATTTATGGTACATAATTCAGAAGCTAAATGTGCAGTTCAATAAAAGATTTAATTTGAAAAATGACTGCCATTTGAATTAATTACAATTAAAATACACATAGATATTTTGCTGTTTTTGAAGAAGTATTTTATCATATTTAAAGTATTTTATTATATTTAAAAAAGTAATAATGATATTTATTGTACATTCATAAAAATCATTATTCATTAATTTTTATTAGGCCTCGGATGAAGCTTCCTAAAAAACCATTTGAATTTCCTAAAATTTAATTTCGTTTCTCGAAAAATAAATAAGATAAACGGAATTTAGAATTAAAAAACATATTCATCTCGTTTTTAGAATCTTTTTCATAACCGCAAATGCGCCATTACCGCCTGTATAAATTCACAAAAGCTCCCCACTATTATCACAGGCAGTGTATTTAGGGTAGAAGAATGAAAAAAGTTCAGCCGTGTTCCTGAGATTCAGAACCAGACCGTAGTCTTACTCATGCTGGGACACTCCGTTACAAAAGTGTCATCCCCTATTTTTTAAACAAAATTCTTTTGTAACGGAGTTCAGTATAATGGTTAATTAGAAACATTTTTGCTAGATAAATCATCCTGCTTCATAAAAATAATTGAAGAATAGAAGTTATAAAATAATATATTATCTAGGTTATAATGGCTTTCGTACCAAGTTAAGGAAACATCAATTCTCTGTTCATGTAGCTCTAATTTAAGAGTTAATCGATTATCAATCGATGGTTGGAAACTCTCCAAGAAACTTTCCTTTGAGAGAATATTTTATTTTCTAAAGCAACTAGATCAATGATACGAATATTTGTACAGTGAAAGATAAGTATTTCTGATATCAAAACACGCACAGACAATTTATGTCGATTTCAGAAACAAATTTTGTGAATAATTAATAAATACACACATATAAAAAAGTGATACGTATATGAAATACATGTCAAATCAATATTCATACTTTTTAAAAAGTGCTTGGGCTATGAAAATTAATTATTTTCACATGAAATGCCTATTTTTCTAGCAAAACAAACGTATTACAATAAATAGTAGGTACATATTAAGTTTATATAGATACACAAAATACGAATGGTCACCACAAAATTATTTTGCTGATTTTGAAGAAGAAGATATTATAAATTTGTTCAATATGAGAAAAAGGACTTTGCGGCAATATTAATATGTTTAATTAATAAAAATATTCTTTGTTTTCACTGCTAATTTGTTGAAAATACCAACATGTTTCTATAACGGGAATATTTTGGTGTTGTAGTGGTGAAAACAAAAAATATTCTTATTAATTGGAAAATAAATTTGCGGTGGTTCCCCGAAATGAAGCTTCGACCAATCACTAGGCGATTCTTGGCGATTAACCAAACAGTTTCAGAAATTTTATTAATGTATGTATGTAATAATATAATATGCTTTGGTAGAAGAAACATGCATGTATTTGTATGAGTAGATAGGTATATAAATATTATGCACTCGTCCTGTTTAATCTCCGACTAAGACTTGGCCTGAATCACAATCAACCAAGGAATGTTAGAAAGATAAATGATAGCAAAAAAACAAAAAAGCAGGCTTAATATACAAAAGAAAAAATAAAGGCGACCGTAATGTGAATATTATGGGTAAAGCAAAAAGATATTAATGATAAAAAAATAAATAAGAATTTGGGGCGAATGTACATATATAAATAATTAATAAGTTATTAATTTTTTTATGTTGCATTTCTTTTAATCTGTAGTTCTATGAAAATATACCATAAACACAATAATATTAAAGTTTTTCAAAGTCGTAGATGGATACTGTGGTAAAATTGGTATCGCAGTTCCAGATTCGTACTCGGATATTTCGTTCGTGCCAAATATTTTTTCGATAAATAGATTTTTTTCTGAAAATCTCTTTCCAATTATTTCATCTCATTTATTTTAGTTATTCAAAATTACAAATATCTTTAAAAATTTCATAATTTTTTCTTAAAATGCATTTGGCTTAGTTTAATTCGATAACAATTAGAAACCTTCTTAAGCGAACTCTTTTTGCAAATTGCCAAAAAGCCGTCGACAAAAATTTCTACATTTTGACGTGGCTGAAGGGAGACGTCGCGGCAGGGATGTAGAACAATAGGAAAAATGAAAGGAGGTGGGGTGGGGTGGGAGCCTTGTCCTGTATGTAGTAATGTCGTGGGGGTGGTTGTGCTTATTGCGCCACTAAATAGTCCCCCAGGACGGGGGGTGAATGTTTTGGCGGTTTGCTAGCCAAAAGTACGAAATATTTTCAACAAAACATTCACGTTAAAATTTTATTAATTTTGGCTATTATTTCACCATAGTACCTATCTAAATATTGTATTTTTATATTGTCACGGGTCGTGGCTGCGGGAGGTAAATTGAAACACTGGAATTAAATTAGCGATTTATTAATTTTTTTTCAATTGTTTGAGCAACTTTAAACTTTAAACACACTGACAATGGAAAGGTTTTTTCCGAAACATGTAGGTGTAATCAATGAATATAAGTAGATTAAAACAAATACTTTTTTTTTTTGATTTATTAATTAATTATTCAACGCGCACAAAGTCACCAAACACGAATTAAACTTAACCCTATTACTAGTCACAATATTTAGTTATTTATCACTCGTCTATCTATGAACTCCTTATTATCGCTAGGTAACACTTATGTATTTCGCTTGGGTATTTATCACTTACTAGAATATCCCGTTCAAAATATCGCACAGTATTTAAATCACCACTTATTTCGCTCGATTTCTGTCGCTTTGCGTTTTCACGACTGGGGACATCTGGTCACTATCTCGTGCCTTACTTCACATTAAACAATCTGTCAAAACAAAATCTCCGCACCTCCTAGGCCTGCGCTATTTATACTTGAATACGTTGCTTTCCAATCCAAGAATAACAATCCTCGAGAGGATTGTTATTCTCTCTAGTGCTTAGGAGAAGATTTCCGTCGCTTCTAGGCATTTTTAGACGGTTTCCGAGTGCTGTAGGCTGCTCTAAAATGTAATTGAGGCTTCCATTTTACTGTAGTCATTGATATATTACGAGGGATTCTGTACGTAATCTCTTTTACTATTTTTTTTACCATTTCGTTACAACAACAATAATAGACAAATAGAATATATGTATGTGAATTGATGGAAAGACGAAGAACCATGAACACATACAGAGGCACAGGATTTATCATCAATACCATCATATGGCTGCGATATATTTAGGGTGTTTTTCTTCAAAAAACTTCCCATGCAATATTTTGTATCTTAATAATTGCCAACAAAAAAATTATAACCTTATAAAAAAATACCTAATTCTACAAACATTTCAGTCCCTCAGGGTGGTGTAACCCTTTGAAAATGATTATTAATGTATCAATGATAATGAATTTTATACCATTTATAAAATGTAGGCATTCTCAAACAACGTATAATTAACTCCATACGCGGTCAGCCAATCTCTCGCTGTATATCCGCTCGTTGTCTAAGTCAATCGATACTTTACTTTGAATATTATGCTATTAGGGTTACCGCCAGCTACCAGCGCTAACTAGAATCAGTTTGTAAACCTGACGCCTCTCAATGTAAGCAGAGATACGATGCTTTGTTTTGTGATGTAAATTTCCTCAGATATCTCGTTATATGTCTCCTTATTTTTCAGAGCTCTTTTGTGGTTAATTATAAACATACCCTGAGCTACTTTTTTCGAGGGATATTTTTTTCACAAGTACATAAACAGTTTTGAACGAGGGTGTATGTTTGTATTTCCTCGCTAAACTATAACCGATTAGCGAAATTTTCAACTAATTAAAGCCCGGTTTATATAAAAAATACTTGCATGAAAATGATAAATTGCGATAACGGGCCTCACATAAATAATTTAAAATAAAAACAAATAAGTTTTAACAAAATTTCCACGCGTTTGTCGCGCACGATGAGAGAGAGAGAGAGAGAGAGGGAGAGAGAGTCGCATGAAGGCGGCACAACGCTTTTTCCTTACGTGACGATTTCTACCAGTCGACTTATGTTTATTGAAATAAATTAAATTCTTCTTTATCACACATTCTTTATCATTTTTTTCTTAGTTTTTTTAACCGGCTTTGAGGAAACTTCACTGGTCATACTAAATGAATATTTTTTCAATATAATATAAATTTTTATTTGTATTTATTATTATTACTGTATTTTCCCCAAAATAATATAAAAAAACTCCTACCGCAAGCCCTTAAAAAATTCAATTGTAATTTTTCACCTAATGATCATAATTCAAATTTCTTGAATGCCGAACGACTTGGTGGATGAGACAAATATAAACGTTGATTTTATAAATAAATTAAATAAGGTTAAAAAAATTCTGGACATAATCAATATTATAATTTGAGATATTAGGCTAACGTTTGGTACGGCGCCGACGTTCACAAGTACTATAATCCAACTCAACTGCTGTCACTGCACAAGTCACAGGTTCTCCCGGTTAACGAAATTGGTAGTTATCCATGGGCGGTACTCTAAAGTACTTGACAAACCAGATTGTTGACTGAAAATTTGCATTCTCTGGAGCACCGACCGAAGGCGGTAGGCTTGGCCCTGTCTACTTTAGTAAATGAAACGGTTCCAGATCCAAGCTCAGGATTTTATCCAAAATTAAATTCAAGAAGCCATTATCGTTCAAAAATAATCGTGAATAGAATCATTCACAACTTGTTGATTGTTCGCTAAGTATATGTAGATTTACCTTTAAAAATTACCATGACTCATTTCAAATTACGAAAAATAAATAATTTTTATATGTGTGAAAAATATATACATAATTGTACCATTTGTATTTGTACCATAAATTAAATAAATAAAATAAAAAAAATTGAATTGATGTAATTCGAGTTAGGATAGTTATAATGATTTTTTTCCTTAAATCACTTAAACTTAACTATTAATATTTAAAATTGTTGTTATTTAAAATAAATTATTTCCTCTAAAAGTTCCGAAAGTATATTCGGGTAAACTGTTTCGTACTTTATTCATAATATTATTTTATATATTTTTTTACAAAGATAAGTAAAAATTCTATTAAACCATTTTTAAATTGTTAAATAATTAAAAATTTATAAAATATTAAATTATTCTATTAAACTATTAATAATTCTATTAATCTTTATATGAAAATATTTTCATGCATTATTGCAAGAGCAAAGTGAAATATTTATATCAGAATATCTCTGTTGTGAGAATATGGACATAGTAATTTTGGACATGGAATTAATTTTATTTATTAAACTAAAAGGGGCAATACGTATCAATGATAATTGTATGATAATGACATTTTTCATGATTATTTTCATGTAAATTCATGTCCTAGACTTCGATTCATCTGCCTGCCCTATACGGGGACAGTTCTTATAATATACCTAATATACCTATAGCTAAAATACTTCATGAAATATGATATGATGTCTAAATTCGCACTAAATTTAATTTAATGTCTGAGTCTATTTTTTTGTTAAATTTCTAGAGATTATATATAGTACATTTTATTGACTCTTAAATGCATCAATGGAAAACACTGAAAACCAAAATAAAAATATATAATATGCGGACGAAAGCACGCGAAAAATTATTAGAATTTGTACTTTGTCTATAAAACCTACACTGTGTTTCTAAATAGCTTTGAACTATGAGAACTAGTCTTTTTAGATAATTTTTAAATTGACATTTCTGGATTGATCTCGATTTCGCAAAAATTCGATCTTCAATGACAATTTTAGGTTTTTCAATTCTACACTTGACTAAAGTACCTTAATTTTATCAACCGTTTTTTTAATTTAAAAACATTTAATAAACTTAGCATAAATATTTTTGGTTGTTGTGATTGTTGAATTTTTTTGGTAAAACTCATAAAATATTAATTGCGTAAAAATAGATTTTGAGGAAAAAATCCCTCCACAGTAAGTGCGCTTCTTTGTATATTTATATGCATAGAATATATGCGGAGAGAATTAAAAAAACAATTTCTGCAAAAAGACGTGCAAACAAAAAAACAAGCACGGCGCAACTGACTGACAAAGTTAATCAGTAAAAAACGCCCTTTTTGCGTACACCAAATATTTAGAGGATATACTCATATAGAGATGCCCTGCATTTAGATAATATACTCGTAGAGAATGATCTGGTTTGGTGCGCTCGTCACCGCATCTCTCGACCTGTCTGTGGTGACCCTCTGTGGTCCTGACTTTACAGCTCGCCTGGCATCCTTCTTACCGCTACCGCCAGGTGTCACCCCATACCCATATCCACCAAACTTATTGTATTGTCAAATACATTTTTAATTTTGTTTCTGAATATACCTATGTAATTATAGCGAGCCATCTATCTGCAATAATAATACAATCGGTTTGCCTGTAAAGGTATATATATATCGGTCGTGCGCTGCGCAGGAAGCGGTAGCAAAAAACATCACTTGATTTTACGCCGCTGTCGCTAAAAGTATCGTTTACCCACGCTTGCCTTATACACTCCCAAATTGTGATGCAATTAATAATTAAAATCCTTAACAAAAAATACTTTTTCGATACAATCGCGAGTAACTGTATGTATATTGTATAGTAACGATGTATATTGTGACGGCAAAACTAAAAAAAATCTTCAGTAAGTGCAGAATGAGTGTGTTAACATTATTTATATCAATAACCATAAAAGAATTTGTATGCAACCACTTTTAATTGAATTAACAACATGTTTAGGGGCCAATAATTCCTTCACCAGGATACAACGTCTACAAAAAATTATATTTTGAAAACAAAAAATAAATATATGGAAATAAATAAATAATTAAAAACTTATGTGAAAATAAAGAAGTTATAATAATAAAGTGTTAAAAGAAAACTATTTTCAAAAAATATTTGTTTGTCAATTCTGCTTTATATATATGTTTACAAATTGAAATTTTAGGCACTTGATAGTAAATTATTGTAACTAAATATGCATGTTTATAGTTTTATCCAAACCGAATTAGATTTAACTTGAAGCTTGTATTTACTAAAGTTATTACTAAAATGAATAAATAAACTTACCTTAATCACCTTTACTTCAAAAACGTGCTGTAATGTTTACATCCATTATACCAACCACCATTACATGGCGAATTAATTCTTATAATGTCTCGTAAAAGATTACAAAAAACAAACATTTTAATTAAATTGAATAATAATTAATGATTCTTTAATTGAGAAATAACTCCGCCGTCACTGGGTCTCATAAAACGTTTTGTCGAGGGCATCAAAAACAAAGGGCATTTTAATTGCTCTGACTCTGTGCGGCTCGGTGTAGGAAGGGGTGAGTAACGGTCGCCCCTCGCAGCCTTTATCGCTGTCCCCTTTCAATCCATCTTTGATGAAAAGGACGGGGCAACAACAGCCACAAACGACGGAAATGAACAAACGTAAGATGTAATGGAACGCGTAAGACAAGGAAGTTGGCCGCGAATTTAAAAGATTACGGGCTTTTTATCACTGTTCGGTGCCTGCTGTACCGCGCATCGACCGCTTTTCTTAATTTAAACAACTTGTCATGTAGAAGAACTTGTGATTTAATATTATTGTACAAAATAGTCAAATGAACGTTGGACGTGTTTTATTTGACTGTATTGATCAACCGTTTTTCTTAATTTAAACAACTTGTCATGTAGAAGAACTTGTGATTTAATATTATTGTACAAAATAGTCAAATGAACGTTGGACGTGTTTTATTTGACTGTATTGATCAACCGTTTTTCTTAATTTAAACAACTTGTCATGTAGAAGAACTAACTTGTGATTTAATATTATTGTACAAAATAGTCAAATGAACGTTGGACGTGTTTTATTTGACTGTATTGATCAACCGTTTTTCTTAATTTAAACAACTTGTCATGTAGAAGAACTTGTGATTTAATATTATTGTACAAAATAGTCAAATGAACGTTGGACGTGTTTTATTTGACTGTATTGATCAACCGTTTTTCTTAATTTAAACAACTTGTCATGTAGAAGAACTAACTTGTGATTTAATATTATTGTACAAAATAGTCAAATGAACGTTGGACGTGTTTTATTTGACTGTATTGATCAACCGTTTTTCTTTATTTGAACTACATGCCATGTAAAATAATTGACATCGTACCATCTACCTACGGTAGCTACTCAAAGCAATGATCATTAGTGCAGTTTCATAATGTTTTGTTATGTTGAGTTGAGTTTTCTAGAATATTCTGGCTTTTTAATTTTGCCGAAAATTTGCAATGCTTTATTCTGCTGACAAATTACTTTACTAACTCACCTAAGAATTCAGTTTCTTTTATATGTTTCGAGGTTCTATGCCTTGGGGGGTATTTAATCCGTGCTATTTTTTAATTTCTTAGATTTTTTTTTTGAAACAATAGGCATATAATATTTTTGTATTGATGATTTTGCAACTGCGTTAATACACATAAATGTTAAATCATATAAGACGTTGATTGATAAAAAAAAATATTTAAATAAACCTTTATATAATAAAGTAAGTATATCTTAGAATATACGACAAAATATAAATTAATTGTTAATTGTTATTAGTATAACTAGCAAAATAAAAAAAATATTCGCTTCCATAAATTACACCTTTGAAAAAGTTTATAAATAAACATATCCCAAATCGCTATTAAGAGATAAAAGCAAATCTAACGAAGTAATAAAAACTCTTTCTAGAGAATGCAAATTGCTCCTACTTCGTTCTGCAAACCAGCTAAAGTCGAGAATGATATATAGATAAAAAAAGAAAGCGCTGTACAAAACTACGATAAGACCAGTGGTAACCAACGCATCAAAAATATGATCAAATCAAGAAAAAAAAACATATTTCGTATTTTTCGAAGCTGTCGTAGAAAATGGAGTGTTGTGTAAGCATTATACATAAAAATTTTACGATCTGTCTAAAGGCCTAAAAATTTGCATGATTAGGAAGGTATCGATGGCTAGGCCATAAAGAGCGTATGGATCTCTAAAACGGCTGCTAAATAACGAACCTAATGCACAGATAGACGAAAAATGAAACAGCAGAACGACATTAATATGCAAATTTATGTCTACTCGAGTTAAGTTTTATTTTATATTTCACAGCTTGGGTTTCCAAAGAATCATTGACAGGTGAAGTATTTAATTAACTGAGTATATTACAGACGGAAATACAAATAAAAAATTGATTAGATACTGCCAAAAGATGACGCATCTACTGCTGTTAAGGTAATTGTAATTAGAACATGGAAAGGAGAGGAGAAGAGTTGATGAAAGTAATATTGATAAATAAATTAACACAAATGTTCAAATTTATTTTAATTTCTTAATTATTCATTTTATTACATTTGAGCACGAAAGGATGAAAAAAGTTAATGGTACACGAATGAAAATAATGATTAGTATCCAAGATGTGGTTCGAGAATTCAGAAAGGTTATTACTAGTTAGACAACAATGATGTTCTTTGAGTTTTATGTTAAGAGTTCTAGAAATTGGACAAATGTGTTTCCTTTTTGAATCTACACAAGAAATTTTGTTAAGTACGTTTTTTTATAAATGATCTATTTTGATTTTTAATTGCGGAGTAACACACCGTAGTTATTTAAAGTATAATACGCGGGTCTAATATTGACAGGGAGAAATTGAGTTACTTTATGGGCTTTATGGGGGGAGATGATATTCGGCCTATGTGTAGTATTTTCCTCCATTAAACGTCATCATCCCATCCACGACGGTCCCTCTTTTCGAGGATTACGTCTGCCATGTTGTGTGTCCGAGCGTGGCTGAAGAGACCTATTCTGCAATCGCACACCCTTCCACAAGTTGTGCACACAGATCCGATAGATAGTTGGGTTCTTAGAGATGTTTTATTTGACGCCATTGTGCCCGGTCATGGACCGCGATTTCGCAGTTTTCAGGATCTGTTCCGTATCTCCTCAGGTTCGCCTTTAGAGTGTCGATGTTATTATAAATTTTATGTACAGAATTTCTCAGGTATTTTTTTATTTAAAAATTTATCTATTAACACCCTGCTATAAAAGCAATTATTAGAAATTTGCTTTATTTTGTTTAATTAGCGGTTGTGATAAGTTTAACACATCACTTTTCGATGAGAGATTTTAATATTTCACTGTCGAAAGTCAAGTAGTAAAATATGAAATGTAATTAAACTCACGTTTATATTTTATAACATAGTTTATATTTTCCATACATTTCGATGATCATCATGAATAATCTCTACAATGTTTATGCTAAATCCGTCAATTATATTTATATACATAAATAAAATTCCTTTGATTCTTTGCGGGCTTCTTTACCTATAGCCAGAAAGCAGACCAATGCAGAGACCATTGGAGGCGTATTTTAGAGGAGGTCAGGACGCGCATCGTATGCTGATGAATAAAATACTTTTCATTTTTGAAAATAACTTAGATTACCCTTAAGGATTTTTTAAAATTATACGGATAATTTAAAAAAATCCTTAAGAGTACCTACGAGTACCGTAGTTTGGGGTCAATAAAGATAGCTTTGTGAACAGAGACAATAGGTGGAAAAAAAATTGGTGTGGATATACAGGCCTTAAATGAAATTTGGCAAAAAGGTCTTGTTATATTTTTGTTAGGTGATAACACAGAATTGTATATGACACTAGGTTACCTTGACAAATGTCATTCAAACATTTATAGAAACATCTGACAAAATAAAGTATGTACGGGTGTCAGATTTATATTCAGAAACTTTACTAAAAACCGTGGAAAAAATTAGTGAATATTATTTTTTGTATTTTCGCAAGAAACTATAACGTTTTTCTACTTCATGAATACATTTGTGTTCAGTTTTTATTTATATTTGTAAATCTAGATGAATTAAATCAAAAGGCTCGTTCTGAAAAAAAATCGGGGTTAATAGAGACCCCATTGGCATTGGGGTGAATAAAGACCCTATATGAGGGTAATATAGTAGTTATCAGGGTCAATAGAGAAAATCTGTTAATAGAGACAACAAAAACCACTTTTGAATATTTACAACAAAAGTTTGTTTTTTCATTATTAACATAAATCTTGCTTTCTTTATATTTTTAAAACTCTTCATCTAAAATACCACGTATCTACAACCGTAATGCAAGAAGTAACAAAAGATATATTTAACATTAGTTTTTTTTGTTGTATATTTTTGCCTTTAAATATATACTTGATCTTGTATATTTCTAATGAAAAGACATCCCTTTTCAATAACACTAGTTTTATTCGAAAAATATTTTAGAAAAATTATCTAACTTTCTTTTTCATGTCCGTGGTATCTATTTTACGTTCAGTATCTCTATTGACTCTGTCCAGGTCGCTATTGTCCCAAATTTCTGGTAAAAAAAGACACTGACCAGAAATCTTATTGTCTCGTTTTATTTGAAATGTAGAGTCAATGTTCAGAAATAAATTAGTAGAGGGATAATATAAACACTTTTATAACAATAAATAAATATAAACACTTTTATAACAAGAAATAAAACCTGTCTCAATTTTTGTAAATTTAGTGAATGTTGAAAGGTGAAACGTGTCTATATTAACCCCAAATGATGGTACATTTTTAGCCACTAATAATATTGATGTATTTGAAATCATTTTCCATGACGTGAACCATGTAACCACAACCTCACACGTTCACTTGACATGGGACGAAAAAGAAATAAACCATTCATTTTTCATTACTTAAAAGCATTCCCCTTTCGACGTTAAATTAATCGATTTATAAATACCATTAAATAAATTCGATAAAACACATATTTTAAAATATAAAAGCTTAAATAAGTTCTTTATTGTACATAAATACGTGAAATAATTAACAATATCCCAAATATTTAGAATAATATTCCTCATTTGGGAAAATGCTGAACATGGCGAGTGGCCGTGCAGTGGGACTTATTAATTAATACCTATTGCGAACGTCCAAAATCGTATTTTTTCAATCAATTAATTGAATTAACACATTATTTTTTTCAAACACCGTTTTAAAAAAAAAACATTTTACATATTTAAACTTAATCGGTGAAATATGTTTAACATATTGGTTGTGTTTTGAGAGATGTACAAAAGTGCGTATTAGCATATATAGAGTATCATGTCCGTCTGTAAGAAATATGATCTCCGGGCACATTTTGTGGGTTCGCTGAAGGCATGGAAAGAAGGAAGGCAAGGCATGTGTAGTTTTCTGGGGTATTTTTCCATGTACATATGACCTCTCTGGCCGACGTTTCGGATCCCATTGCAGGGTCCATCATGAGGACTGATGTGATAGTATGTTAAGGTCAAATATTGCAATACCGTAACGAAATCATCGTGTGTCCTAGTTTGTGTTAGGTTTGGTACTGGCTTTCAGTACCTTGTTGAAAGCAGCGTGTGTATGTGTTAATGTATTGTGTGATGATACTGTGGCGAAGACAGGTATTATCAAGAGTTTTTGTAGCGTTGTGTCTGTTCCATCTACTGCTGGATAATTACATGTGCGGAGTCGACGATTCAATTGATTCTGCAGCGCCGGGTACCACGAGGTTTTTAATTTAAGACCATCATCATCCCTATTAATGTTCACCGGGTGTTTATATATCTCGAGTGCCTCCTTGACTAGGTGTGCGTGATGCCCCACTGGCATTCCTAAGATCTTCGGCTAAATACAAAATGGTGGCCCGTATCCAGAAAGTGCTCAGGCAATGCGGATTTTTCTGGATGGCCAAATTTTTATGCTCGTCAACCCTTTTGGAAATCGTGCGCATTGTTTAGACGTAGACCCACGTCTTACGTAGACCTTCGAGTCCATAAGTCCACAGTCGATCTCAAGGGAATCTCAATACTTTGCTGGTCTTAAACTGGTCTGGTGGCATGCAAGGTCCTCCTCATACGCATTAACCGTCTTTAAATATAATTGTACCTAATTTATTATGTTAAATATAATTGTACCTAATATATTATATAATGTGTATGTATATTATAAAATACGTGAGGGTCATATATATTCAAGAACACATTCATAAGTTGTAATTTTTCAGAACAATGTTCTGTGAAATTTTTAAAACCAAATTAATTAATCAATTAGAAAGACATACAGAAAAATTTAATTCACGAAAAAATATAAGGTATACTGGTAGTAACCTAATATTTTTTCGTGAATTAGATTTTTCTGTATGTCTTTCTAATTGATTAATTAATTTGTTTTTTTACGTGAGGGTCGTTCACCAAATTGCATAATCTTGATATTTTAATATTGTTATTTTATTATATTTAGTTTTAGGTTAAAGCAAATAAATTCAATCTAAAAAAACAAATGGTTTTATATTCGTGAATTTTCAACTTCAAAATCCTGCAATTACTATGTCCTTCTTACCGGAGTACGGCTAGATTTCTTATTACTGTCACTTATTAAAACGTAGGTAAACCTTAACCCGGATTATAAACTACCTATCAATAAATAAGTTTATAATTTAGAAGTTGCCGGAATATAGACACTAGGTTCAGTCAGTCATGTATTGTAAAATTTAAAATATAAATATATTTTTTAATATTAGGTCCTTACATATGAAATTGACGTTTAGTATGGGAGGAACATAAAGCCGATTTTTTTTATTATAATATATTTATTTAATCAAAGTATGTACCATTGCTATCCATGCACTTTTGCCATCTCATAGGTAGTTCATCGATCCCTTTACTATAAAAACCATTCGGACGGGAATCAATAAAATCTTTGAAGGCGGTTTTGACTGCCCCATCGGAGTTGAATTTTTTCCTTTGCAAGAAGTTATCCAAATTTCGAAAAAAATGGTAATCTGTTGGGGCAAGGTCCGGAGAGTACGGTGGATGTCTTAGACATTCCAATTGAAGCTCCTCTAATTTGGTAGCCGTCTGTTGTGCAGTGTGTGGTCTAGCGTTATCATGAAGCAGCAGTGGCCTAGAGCGATTAACCAGCCTCGGTTGTTTAGCAGCTAGCTTTTCCATCATGGTTTGCAGTTGCTGACAATAGACATCTGCCGTAATCGTCTGGCCAGATTTAAGAAAGCTGTAGTGAACGACACCAGCACTAGTCCACCAAACGCTCACAAGTAACTTTTTTGGAGTCAATTTTCGCTTGGGGCATGGTTTGGCTGGTTCGGCAGGGTTCAGCCATTGCGATGAGCGCTTCCGATTATCGTACAGGATCCACTTTTCATCACAGGTAATGATTCGATTTAAAATCCCTTCATTATTGTGCCGGTTGAGTAATGCAACGCAGCAGTCAACGCGCGTTTGTTGATTTGCTTCACTCAATTCGTGAGGTACCCACCTTTCAAGCTTTTTCACCTTACCAATTTGCTTCAAGTGGATTAAAACAGTTTTATCACTAACACCGCAGCCTGCAGCTAACTCGGATGTGGTTTGCGATGGATCCGCTTCCACAATAGCCTTCAATTCTTCATTATCAACTTTGGTCTCCGGCCGTCCACGGAGCTTGTTCTGCAGGTCGAAATTTCCAGAACGAAAACGTTGGAACCAAAACGCACTGTGTTTTCTTTTGCGGCACCGTCGCCATACACATCATTAATCCTTCGAGCCGTTTCTGCAGCACTGGTGCCACGGTGGAACTGGTACTCGTAAATAACGCGATATTTCAAGTTTTTCATTTTGTAAACTGAGTGACGCAAAGAAAAAAACAATTGAGGAAAAAACAAATGAATTATAATTTTCAAAACACAAATACATGAGTAAATAGCTATATAAATTTGGATTTGGAATTCCTAACCAATGAGAAGATATTTGAGATCAAATTTGCCAGTACGGCAAAACGTCAATTTTATATGTAAGGACCTAATATTTCATATAGTTATAATAAAAATAGTGCTATTATATGTTGTGTCTGCAGAAGGAATGAATTAAAACACTAGAAATTATTAGAGATATATTAATTAGTGATTAATTTATTATTCAATGTACAATGTAATTTAACACGAACTAAATTTAACGCCATTCTTTAAAACATACAATATTGCAATATATCACTCGCTGATGAACACTTTATTATCGCCGGATAACACGTATTTATCACTTTTTAGAATATTCTGTTCTCGCACGTAGTATGAATCGCTTATTTATTCGCCAATTAGGTACATTGCTAGATTATTTAGCTCGATATTTTTGTCGCTTCGCAATTAATGATTGGCCTCTCTGAGTGTCGTCTTACGGCTTGCGCGTACTTTGCACTGAATCAAACTCTCAAAAATTAAATTAAAAATAATTTGCGTTATTTATACCTGCAAATGCTGGTATTTTCGTATTTTCTAGATTATTTTAGTTATAGGGAGAAGACTCTCGTTGCTTTTCGGTTGTACCTTGCATTTCTAGAAGTTTCCTTAAGGTTGCAGATTACCCTAGATTATTATAGACCGTTCTCAATCCTCCGATAGTGTTGTTCCAAGTGGCATATTAACAGGGTATTTGCCAGTTTAGACACAATTCTTTTTAGCATCTCGTTACAATGCATACTATATTTATACACATGCTAGTCTTGCTTCAGTAGACATATTTCTATTATAAAATGCATTCAAATCTCCGCTCACCTAATCCCCTGCAAATTTTATTCCCTCAATATTCCCGATTCGACTGAACTCATCTTACTGTTATAATAATTCATTGCACAATTAAATTATAAATCTAACATAAGTATTCTTGACGTAAAATTGGCAATTGTATTATTTTTTGACTACTTTTTTTTCAATTTCAATTCAATTTGTAATTGAAATTCAATTTATTTGAAATAGTTGTAAACGTGTTGTTATTGACAATGGGAGAAATCCCGAAAACATTCCAACAATTCAAAATAAATATAGTAGAATAAAACAGTGTTGTTTACCTCATTTTTTTTAAATATTAAAAATGAATTTCCACAATGTTACAAAAAAATTTTTGAACATTTATCAATTTATTTATTTTTAATGTAACACTTACATTACAAACATATATTTAATTCGTAAATATTATAAACAAGTGAGATAATATACAAACAAAAAACTATCAAACGTAGGTAGGTATATAAATTCATTCATATGGGGGAGAATCCTACTTCGGAAAACCCCTCTTCAGACACATGGAATATATCGATACCCAAAGCGATTTTGTTCAGCATAGCTGTTACTCTCCCAACAGGCATAACCATCGGCAGATTGGTTCTGTATATTAAAATGTGAAACAATCTATGCTGAAGATGTCTAAGGTAACTATCAGGAACATACAAACCAATGCTCTGCATAATTTCAGTATCATCGATCATACCGCGCAACAATCGATAAAAATGTGTAATCAAATACACATTCCTTCTAGTCTCTAGTGACTCTAGACTATTGTAGCCAAGCATACCCTGAAGAAATTCGGTTGGGTAAAGCCAAGGATAATGGCCTTACTCTCTCATGAAGAGATATCTCAGAAACATCTTTTGGACTTTCTCCACCAACAGAGAGTACCTACTTGCTCTCATGTGGCCCCCGGATCATCCAGCCACTCTCGAGTCTACTTCGCACCAGGGAGTTGTAAAAAGTTCTAAGTACGCGGGTATTCTCGAAAACCCTGGCAGTACGCAGAACAAAACCTAAAATTCTCAAAGCATTGCCAATGATCGTCTCTATGTGGTCGTGAAATGTTAGGTTGCTTACAAATCTAACACCTAGATCTTTAACAATCGATGTTGTTTTCAGTTTTGGTAGTTCACTTTGTAGCGAAAAAATAGATTTTTTTGGGCCCTAGTGAAGGATATAACCGATCACTTGGAAACATTAAACAAAAGTTTATTTCGTCTTCCCTATTCACATATATTTGATTATCTGATTGGAGAAGATGAAAATCGTCCAAAGTTGACACCTTTAAGAAAAGCGTTACTTATTCAAAAATAAGCTCCCATCTCTCGTTAATACAGTTACCCCAGAAAAGCTATAAAATTTATAATTTGTTTGCCATATTTTTGTTAAAAATTATCCAATGGAATGAGTCATCTGCGTCATACTAAAAAAAAAACGGAAAACGCGTTAGTAGCCCTCTCTCGCAGTTTCCCCCACGCGACATTCGCGGGGCGGGTCGTACTTCCAAGACAATAACAGTGTTTAAATACTGGAGAAGAAGGGAAATAAAAGAAGCGGTTTAAAGGGAAAAAACTTTTTCCCAACTGTGAAAGGACCTCATAATACGAATGTACGTGTTCATTCATACAAAGTAGCTTTTTAGACGGCATTTCTCATTATACCTGGAGCTGGCGTTCTGTAACATGTGCCTGTGTGTGAAATGTGTCCCGTATCAAATGTCACATTGATTTGACGGGCGTAATAAAAATGAAGGAAATACGGTTGATATAAAGTGTTTTTATATATTTGCGCGTTAACAGTATATCGTGCTCGCCTCCAGGGTTGACACTTTTATTTTAAAACTAAAAAAGTACCTAAATAGTCTCTTTTTAGGTACTTTCAGATTTTTTAAATACATTTGCGTTACTTTTTATTAAAGCTGGCTTACTTATATATTTTCTAGTATTCAATACGCAAAATATACATCT
>JADDOH010008301.1:0-82995 GCA_016648135.1 Agrypnia vestita
AAATTTTATATGTTTATAATAAATTCTAATAAATAAGATTACGTACCTACATACGCATGTAGTGACAGTCATATTCGTGCAAAACTACCACACTCATTTACTGTAGTAGAATTAGAATTAATAAAAAAAATATGGTCATTACAAGCATTAGTTTTAAAGTTGTAAATAAGCATTAAACTGCTGGCAATGACTTGAAGTAAAATAAATTAACTAACTAACTAACCATCACGCCATTTCACCGCAGGGGTAGGCAGAGAGGATTGAACGCCACACTCTTCTATCCTGGCACACCACTTTTGCTTCGGCCACATACATACGTCTTCTCATAAACGTTCTACGGTTGTTGCGGCTTTTAACAGGGCCATCCTCAAATACTTGTAGTACCCGATCGTGCCGGGTCTTTCGCAGACGCCCTCTATTCCCGTTGACTTCAACACTCGCCTCATATATTTTCTTTTCCTCGTTCATGCGTTCCACACGACCAAACCATCTCAGCGCTCCTTTCTTTATTCTATCTACCACACTGCAGCCAACAATAAATTAAGATGATGAAAAGCTCAAAAAAGCGGAATATTTTGAAGTAAAGCGATTCCGTAAAGAGTTCGATATTGACTACACATTCATTACGTTCAGCGGTCCGTCGCCGGTCTGAACCAGATATCTGGTGTTTTATATCTTGATGCCCGAAAAAGTCCCGATTCTTTTTGGGTCGGCACTTGAGAATTCAGTTCACGCAGCGCCAGGGGAGGCCGGTTCGAGTTTATAGCGGAACTAATCTGGTCGCGCCGTTGGGGCGGAATCTACGGGGCTGCTCTGAAAATATCAATCTATTCGCACTTAGATGTATATTCACTACTTATTTATGATCTATAAATAAGTATCGTGATTTTTATGAGAAATTGAGACTCGAGACAATCTCTGAGATACGAATTTTGCTTCCGTGACATTCTATGGAGTCAAATTTCGGCTTTCGTAATCCCCGCGTATACAGTGTTATTTGTAAAACATTAATAACCTCGCAGGAGTATATTCCTGCCTTGGTTATGAGTCGAAAATGTTCAAGCTATTATGACCTAATATCAATTGTTGAGGAGATATCCGACATCAAAGTTTGCATTTTTTTTTCAATATTTCTGACTTATTTTTTGTAAATCATTGGACTATCATTACAGTAACTTATATCGAATATAAAAAATTCATTCCCTTTAATAGAAGTCAAATAAAAAAATAAAAACCTTCGAATTCCAATTGGAAAATATTCCAATTGGAATTTTTTCAGGGTTTTTATCATTTTATTTAACTCGTATTGAAACGAATGAATTTTTCGTAATCGATATGAGTTGCTCTAATGATAGTCCAACATTTTACAAAAAATAAGTACGAAATATTGAAAAAAAATGCAAACTTTGATGTCGCATATCTCCTTAATTATTGATATTAGGTCACAATAGCTTGAACATTTTCGCCTCACAATCAAGGGAGGAATATAGTCCTGCGAGGTTATTAATGTTTTACAAATAACGTTGTATATCATTACTCCATCAATATAAAATTTCCAAAAGGTACATCAAAAATGGACGTAGTTATGCTAAAAATCCAACCCAAAAAACATGGAAATGATAAAATGGCTTCTAAAAATTTTAACCAAAAATTTAATATTTCGATATTTAATTCATTATTGCATGGGACTCATGGTAGAGATGTTTTTGAATGTAATTATAAGAACAAAAAAAATATTAAATAATAATATTCTTTTGATTATTGAAGCAAAGAAAGTTGTCGACCATGTAAAAAGGGTTGAAAAAAAAACACTCAAATTAAATATTTTTTAAAAACAGTGTTTTTTAAATCAAAAATTGTAAGTAAACAAAATAACAGATCATGCTATAATTTTAATATATTTCGGATAATCGTTTACTATGTAATATTATTGATAAAAAAGACATCTCACGAGGCAATTTAGTAATAAAAGGCACACAAAATGCAGCAGTTTTCTTCATTTTTTAAACATCGTAGGTTTGGTTATTTATTACATTATTAAATAATTTAGTTTGCGTCACTTTAATAAAATATTCGTATTTAAAATATAAGGAACCTGATGAATACATTTTAATATGATATCTTTGTCATGCAAAAATGTGATAAAAAACGCAAGAGAAGAAGAAAAACGCAAAAAAGCAAGGGAAGATATGACCGAAAATGATGAAATATGCTCACTTTAGAAGACGGTCGCCTTAATTGATTAAATAATTTATTTTGTATAGTTTTAGAAAGGCAAATGTATTTAAAATGTATGTAATCTAATGAATAAATATTAATTCATACAAAAGTGTGACACAAAGTGCTAGAGAAAAGTATACCTAAATTTTGCACCCATTTACAACAACGAGACAATAAATGGGAGATTGCGTCTCTTTTTTTCAATCTTTATCTAATCTCTGATCTCCAGATTAAAATTTCAATAAATATAGAGGTCATACATAGCACTTCAAGAATGCGTTTTATACGATAATGTAGACGTGAACATCATCTATGCGAGAAAAAGACAAAGTTATATGACCGCTTCACGGTAGACAGTAATGCAACTACGCATTTGACGCATGCTATCGGTTATGTACACCGCGCGCAGTGCATTGTTGTTTTAAATTTTATGTAAAATTATCACATCGATATTAATTTTACTTAACCATTTTCAAAACATTCTAAAATTTAAGAATTTTGTTATGTTCTCATGGCCGCTCAGAATTTTCTGTTTTGTGTATTCTGTGGTATTGTGTTTTTGCGACCTGTCTGGCCGAAGTTTCGGATCCCATTACAGGGTCCATCATCAGGGCTAATGTGTTGTTGTGAGTATTGATGTTGTGGTTAAGTATTGGCTAGCAAAACCGAGTCAAAAGCAGTGATCTTGCAATGGGATCCGAAATTTCGGCCAGAAAGGTCGTAAAAAGATGGCATAATACCCCAGAAGACACAAACCAGAAGTTTCCAAAATTTGTTGATTATCCATTGTATTATTTTTCTTTTATTAGAAAACAACGCCTCCCGGGATGATGAGGTAATCCATTATATTAATGTAATAAAATGTATGCTTCACTTTTAAGCAAAATTTATTTTCTTCACCTACTAGTTTCAGCTGATTAGGGGCGTCGACAGTTATTATTATTATTAAGATGTGATTAATATTATTTCATTCCTTATCCATCAATTCTATGTACTATGTATGTATTTATCACACACACAGTGCAGAAGAATGTTCCCTTGCATGTATTTAAGGCACATTTTACATACGCATTATTCTTGCATAATCAAATCATCTAGTAAACAATACAAGAATTATTATAAAATATATTGTTTTATAAATTTCATATGTACCAATGTATTTATGTATATGTATACATTTGTAAATAATCATGCATGCTGACATATATAATGTACACTGTTATCTAGACATGTATAAGATTTGTATTTTATTGTAATAGGTGTAAACCGTAGAAATAAAATAAATAAATTATATAAATGTAAAAATATTGTAATAATAAAAAATATAGCCCGAATTCGTTAGCGGCATGTAAACTGTACTGTACAGTGTCGTGGGTAAAAAAATCGAGCTGGTGCGCAGGATTCAGATTTTTTTATAAAAAAATATATTAGGCTGTCATATCAATATTCTTACTATTTTCAAACTAAGCCAAACTTTGTGTTCTAAAATAGGACTAACTTGATGACTTTCTTTAAACGGGGCTGAGCACTAATGAAATCACTAGGCGAGTTCGTTAACCACTAGGAAACTCGATTTACCTCAACAAAACCATTGAAATTTATCTACAAACAATCGTTGAAATATATATTCAAGAACACATTCATATTTGTGAAGTTGTAATTTTTCAGAACAAAGTTCTGTGAAATATTTAATAACCAAATTAATTAATCAATTAGAAAGACATACAGAAAAATCTAATTCACGAAAAAATATTAGGTTACTACTGGGATTCGAACCCAGGTCACCTCCTTTCCGGAGCCGGTGCTCTGACCACTAAGCTACAGCAACCCTCTATGTTTCCGTGAATATATCGACCTTATATGTAGTTCTTATTTTTTTATTAATTGATTAATTTTTTTTTTATTTTTGTCCATAGAGCAATCCACTTTTTTGATACGGTAGTTGAAATTACTTTTATAGCTTAGTGGTCAGAGCACCGGCCCCGGAAAGGAGGTGACCTGGGTTCGAATCCCAGTAGTAACCTAATATTTTTTCGTGAATTAGATTTTTCTGTATGTCTTTCTAATTGATTAATTAATTTGGTTATTAAATCATTGAAAATTACCATAGAAAAATTATCACAGATGGCGTGACTATTTTGTACACCTGTACATGTGCGCGTATTTATCATTGAAATTACAAAAGTTGCCCACGTTCACAGCCGCGCGTAGGTCTTAGGGATGGGAAAACTAAAGCCCAGATATCGCAAATAACGATCCCTCCTGACGGATTGTTGTCTGTGCCGTGCCGCCATATTTGTACCCGAACACGGAGAAAAGAAACATGAAAAACATTTTATTTCTTCGACTCGTATTATCTTTGTGGGGGCGCTATAAACACAGCCGTGTCTTTGATGTGACGTCATATCGTATAATATAAACTTTGTCTCGATGGGTGAGCGATGTGGAAAACGACATCGCAAAATGCTCACTTCGGAGTGACCGCTCTTTATATATTATGTACTTTTATATTTTATCTGGAAAAATATGTTTTTCACATTTTCTCAATTTACACCTTCGTGTAAAAATTTACAGCTTCGTATACTACGATAGATAGAATATATGTATAATATAGCAGAATTGTAACGCTAATAATAGGTAGGTACTTCAAAACTTTATCAAAAAATTTAAAAAAATTCCGCTTAACGACAAAACATAAGGCACTGCGGCAAAGAGAAAATGGTTCATTAAGACTAGGATAAAGCAGATTTGAGCTACTTCGTTTGTTAAAAAACAGTCGTTTATCGGACATGCTACCTAATTGCCCAACAGCCCAACTTCCCGACAATTTTTATTTTTAAAACAAATTCTTTAACTGCTAAAAGTGAAACTGGCAAATTTAAAACTGACATGAAGAATATTTTTTCTAGTGGGTCACTTACGGGTATTTAGTTTCAGACCATTCCTAGTGAAACGTAGTGGATTATTTCAATTTATGTGCAAGTGAAAAAGAGGCTTGAAAATAATGTAGAATGTCTTTTTTTTTCACAACAATTTACACAAGGATACATACATAGTAGAAACATAAAACGCGCACGTAATATAAAAGAAAATTGGCATACACACTCAGGTCTCCAGCACGGTCACTATACAGCATTAGGGTGGGATCCTCGGTGGTCCCAGTTCACGGGTTCGGTGAAGGCTCTTGCCGGAAAAAGCTCGACGGTAGAGCCATGGCGGAGAGACATCTCGGAGATGAGTACTCACCGAGACTCGAGCTTCACGCAAGCTCGGCTTGGTACCGACAGGCTCCAGCAGGAGAACTAGGTTTTTTAGATTCGCCAGGAATACCTCCCGAACACCTCCTGAGAAGGCGAGGACTGATGGAGCCTTCCGTACAATTTTACCTCCTGATAACAGTGTACCACTTTAATAAATACCCTTTCGGCGGCGGTGGGGAGGACTCATTAGCGACAGCGAATTTAACACAAACTATCACCACATTGACATTTTCAACACAACAATAAGAAACATAAAACAAACAATATCTACACTACCGCACCCAAACTAATTTGTACATTATATCTTCCCTTCTACTCCCGTCCCACATTCCCCTCTACCCTCTCCATTCGCTATTAATGTATGTTAAAGTAAATTATTAAATTCAGTGGAAAATTTTTAAGATTGTTTTGCTGTTAACTTTTCCCAGAACAAAATAAATAAACACACAAATACACACACTCACACAAACTCACTATTGGACATGTTTTTTCTTATTTTTTATCGATTGTATATATGTGTTTTCTTGTAATTGGCCCAAAACTCTGTACATCAATTATTGTTTTTTTTTCAAGATTGATTCATTATATGGCTGTAAGAAAACCAATAAATGAAAATAAAATAAAAAAAATTTATTAACGGCCGGGCTCTCCATAGTGTCCGAATGCGAATCATTTCTCAAGCAGTTTTTACCGAAATCGTATTGCCGTTCAAGCGCTCAGGCTGGCTATACATTACGTAACCTGCATGAGCAGTCAAAAATATATAGTATTTACTGTAAAACTTTTAAACGCGTGTGAATTGGTTTTTCTCTGACACGCCGTACGTTCATATGAAATCAACTGAAATTAAAGCATGCGCATCAGAAATGCAGGAAACGATCATTCCTCGGATGAGGTGAACGAGAGTCCTATAGTTGCGTCCAGTTTGAGGATATCCAAGAAAGACAGATTCTCTTTTAATCCCGGTCTACCCTATTGTCAACCCTGTTGGGTTAATCCACACCAACAAATTTTGGATACAGTACATCAGGGGGATCTGATCTCACAATACTTAGAACTCGTTCCTGTGGCATTCTTAGCTCATATCCACGCCTCATTTGTGATGTGCCTTTATATGTAGGAGTGCCTTTTATCGGCACTTCTCACTCTTCCCATCGGTGTGACTCCCGCTGCCCCCCTTAGAAAACTCATCTCGGCACTCCGGATTCTTGCTCTCGTAGGTTTTACGTTTTAAAATAATACATTATTTTTTGCATACAAAGTAACCTTTAAGGCGATCGTCTAGCAGAATGAGCAAATTTCACCATTTTTTCTCATATCTTCTCTTGCGTTTTTTATTACATTTTTGTATGAAAATATCTCATTTTAAAATTTATTCATCAGGTTACATATATTTTAAATACGAATATCTTATTAAAATGTCATAAACTAAATTAAATAATTGATTAATAAATTACCAAACCTTCGATGTTTTAAAAATGAAGAAAATTGCTCCACTTTGTGGGCCTTTTATGACTGAACGGCGTGTGAGAAGTCTTTTTTATTCAATAATATTACATAGTTAACGATTATCTTTAATTTATTACAATTATAGAAAAATCTGTTAATACGTTTACATGCAATTTATGTTTTAAAAAATACTGTTTTTTAAAAATATTTTATTTTTTTGTGGGTCTTTTTCAACTCTTTTTACATGGTTGACAACTTTTTTACTTCAATAGTCAAAAGAATAGATATTATAATTTTACAATAAAAACAAAAAAAATCAAAATCTTTGTCGATATTCCTGATTTTAGATATTTAATTAAGACGCAACGTATTTATGACACAATATGCAGTGCCTTGATTAAATAGCTAAAATCTGAAATCGAGAATAATTTTTTGATTTTTTTTGTATTAATTTTAAAATAAAAATGTCTATTCCTTTAATTTATTAAAGAAAAAAAGTTATAAACTATTTTAAAAGGATCGAAAAAAACACACAAAAAATATAAATAATTTAAAAAACAGTATTTTTTTGCATGTAAACGTATTAACAGATTTTTCTATAATTGTAACAAATTTAAGATAATCGTTAACTTTGTAATATTATTGAATAAAAAAGACATCTCACACGCCGTTCAGTCATAAAAGGCCCACAAAGTGGAGCAATTTTCTTCATTTTTAAAACATCGAAGGTTTGGTAATTTATTAATCAATTATTTAATTTAGTTTATGACATTTTAATAAGATATTCGTATTTAAAATATATGTAACCTGATGAATAATTTTTTTAAATTAGATATGTTCCTACAAAAATGTGATAAAAAACGAAAGAGAAGATATGAGAAAAAATGGTGAAATTTGCTCATTCTGCTAGACGATCGCCTTAAGAGGATTAAAAATAAAATACAACCAAGCTAGTTACCCAAAGAACTTATTTTCAAGTAAAGATTCCCTACCTTTATCAAACATTCAGTCGTGAATGCGTTTTTTATGAACTCCTTGTATACGAGACCTTTTAACTTGAGTTCAAGTGTTTTTAACCAACAATATGAAATTATTTTGCGTGAATCTCGAAACGTTATCGTTAATATATGTTTCTGGAACCCTTCTCTTACATAATTTTTTAACAAGAAAATTTAGAGAATTTCTCTGATAAATAAATACCTTGTAATTTTTTTCCTTAAGGTAGGAATGTGATTAGAAAGGTAGGGAAGAAATAGAACAGAAGTTAAAAAATTAAAAATAATTTAAGTCCTTCGAAAACCACGTCTTTTCAACCACGTGGAAATGTTTTTGTTAATTTATTATGATCAATAATTTATTTCCTTTTTTGTGTATATAAACTTATGTTACTTTATTATTTTACATTTAACAAAAAAAAATCTACTGACATTGCGGTCTCGCGGATTTTCAAAAATATGATTATTATAAATGCTAAATTATTTAAATAAAAAAAATGATACTTGTAAACAAAAGAATATGTAAATATGACATTTACTGGGATAATAACTTATACATAATTATTTATCTTTTCATAAGATTTGAAAATATATCGGTAGCAAAAAATATATAGAATTCATATATATTTTCCCAGTCCTACACAAGTTTCAAAATAAAATTAAGAAGGAATATTTTTTTAATATCAAATTAAATAAATGAAATTCATTTAATATCAAATTAAATAAATGAATGCTGCAGAAAGTTTCATTTTAAACCAAGCGTGAACCCTAGCAATGTAGTCTTCCTCTCTGTAGTCTGTCGCAGGAATCTGTCCGTCAACGTTATTCCAATTATACTCTAAGGTTTGGAGAAATCATCTCACCTACACCACATTGTTGACGGCTCGACTCCCACGTGCAGAAAATAATGGGATTCAACATCCATCAACGCCACGTGTAGGACCGAATCTTGTTTAGATATGCTTTGTAAAGCCTAAAATATTGGATATAAACTAGAAAGTTATAATAAACAAATAAGGCTTATCGTTTAAGTATTCTAGTACCGATCCCACTTTGATTAATTATTGTTGGTACATCAGAGCCTTCCCATAAAATAAACACATAGGTACGATATTCGTTTCTCCCGGGGGATTCGTCATTTATTATAGATTTAAACAAACAATTTATAATTTAAGTATGTTAGGTACAAATTAAATAATAAGAAAGAAAGGAGATACTTTATTGTATGTACTTGTTCGCTTCTTTTTACACTAAGTATTGAAATACCTGTTCAGTAAATAGTTTTCTTAGTTCCTGATAATGATTGTGATAGGTTATTACTTCTTTTATATTAACTCGTGGCGTCTGCTTGCCTTCTTGTCTTCTTGCCTGACGAAAAAACTTTGGATCCATTTTAAACCCCTTTCCCGTGATCCAATCGAGCTGAAACTTTGCAAGCAGACTCGTGGCGACGATCAAGAAGATCTATCAAATTTTCGTTAAAAAAAAATAATAAATTTTTGGATTTTGTCAAATTTTGAATGGTTTTTTCATACAACTTATTAAGTTGTATGAAAATATTTCAACGCGTCTGGTAGACGCGAAACCTGATTGTAGTATAATTTTGGATTTTTGAAAATTTTTTATTACTCCCTTCCGTAGCGTCGCCCGACCGAAGCCCAACGCGTAGGTTAAGCGAAAAAAAATGTTTCAACTAGTAAATGAGAATGTTACTTCTTTTTACATAACTATTTTGAACGCAAATGTTCTTTTTTAGCATTGTAATTTGATATTTTATGTTTTTAATAATATCAGGCGCTTACCTATGAAATTGTCGTTTTGTATAGAAAAAATCAAACATTTTTTTAATGAAAATTATGTATTAAATTAATCGAAGTGTTGGTCATTATTGTCGATGTTCTGACAATTTAATGAAAGTTTATTGATGCCTTTGCTATTAGAAACCTGGGGACGGGAATCGATGAATTCTTTAAAAGCGTTTTACACCGCCTCAACGTAGATGAAATATTTTCCTTGTAAAAAGTCATCCAAATTAAAAAAAAAATGGATAGGTGCAAGATCTGACAATTCATGTGGGTGACGGAGAGTTTCAAGTCAAAACTTGTGTGATTTTAAGTTGGTCCGTTGTGAAGTGTGCGGACGAGCGTAGTCGTGGAGAAGTAGTGGACTAGGGCAATTTATTTTTATTTATTTATTGATATTAACGGACATAGTCCAATAAAATATAATACATAAAATGAACAATATATAATACATCAGAATAAAAATTATAGCAATTTAAATACAAAAGCAAGGACAAATGAAAATTACTAACAAGATGGAGACAAGGTCTGGACTATCTAATCAGAGATTGTTTAAATCTGGACAGACTTACACCAAAGAAGTCCAGATCCTGTCTTGAATTTATAAGACGACATAAACGTGACATGGGAGCATGAAATCCATAATTGGTTCTATGATGGCTAAGGAACAACAGTTCATTATTTCTGAGTCTACGGGAAGGGATATTGAATTTTATTTGGCCAAGTAACTAAGGCACGTCAGTGTGGCCGTTTAATATTTTGAATATGGTGATTAAGTCAGGGTTTTCTCTACGTTTTTGGAGGTTATAAATTTTTAACATTGACTCAATTTCACTGTACGAATAGTCTTGTGAGACAGACTCCGGGGCACATTCTTTGGGAGTGCTCGATGCTGAATGACGCGAGAGAGGATATGCTAAGCGAGTTGGAAGGAGTGGGGCATCGTTCACCTAGGAACGATGACCTCATTAAAAAAGGTAATAATCTCAGACTCTTTCGAGCCTATGCCCGGACGTGGATGTCGCGCTGGGATCTGCTTCGTGGGTGAGCTATCTGCTATGACCGTGGATCCTGCGGGCGTCAAGAACTGAACTCCTATCCTTTTGTATGCGTCCCTCCCTGTTGGGAGTGTCGTTTAAATCCAAAAAACCCACATATCCACTGTCCCTTCCACCAGATCCTTCTCTCCAACTTCTTGTGTGACGGCTCCACTGTCGTATGCTTTGTGTATCACTACTCTGCTTCTTTTCTAACCTGTTTTTATATCTTAATTTTCTTTTCTTGGATAATTTATGATACTATTTTGTTGCTATTTTTGCTTATGAATTTAACCTGTTTTCTTCCTCGCTTATACTGTTTTATGTTACTATTTTGCTATCTTCTTTTTATTTTGATTTTGTATTTAACCTGATTTTATTTCTATTTTTCTTTGCTTTTGTTTTTCTACTTCTGATTTTTATGCCGCTGCACAAATCTATTTCTTTTATATGCTTTTAATTTTCTTGTATTTGTATTTGATTTAATAAAGAAAGTTCTTGGTGGAGGGGACAACGAATGGATTTTTTGCTGCCAGAACCTTGCGGCGTTCGCCCTATACACGGGCGCCGCACGGGGATGGCTTTAAATAAGAAAAATGTCAACCTGGCGACGCAAGAGTAGGGCCGATATGGGAGCCGTCGGCTCATAGAACGGCCCTGGGAAAGTGGTGGGTCCCCATTCGTTGTACGAATAGTCTCCTCTATCCAAGCCCATCATCCTTGCGACTTTTCTTAAGAAACGATGTTGCACGGATTCGATGTGACTTGTTTGGTTTGTATAGAAGGGAGACCAAATCACAGAGGCATATTCTAAGATAGGACGGACAAGTGAACAGTAAAGAGTTTTGATTGTGTGAGTATTTGTGAAATCAGAAGACATTCTGTTGACAATGCCTAAGAGTTTTAAGGATTTATTTACCTATTTGTTCATTAAATGTAAGTTTATAGTCTAGAATAACTCCGAGGTCCTTGATAGACTTAACTACATCCAATTTTATATTTTATATTTTGTAGTCAAAAGAAATAGGCGTTTTTGATCGATAGAATGACATTGTTAAGTCTCGGTTTTTTGATAGCGAGCTTGTCCATCATCGTTTTCAATTTTTGACAGGATAACTCTGCGGTAATTGATGTGCTAGATCTGAAGAAGCTGTACTGAATTATGCTGGCACGTTAAAAGTTTATATACTATATATTTAATAATTTATTTTCAAAGGTATTCAACTCATGGTGGACTCCTCTTTTCTGTGCCAATCCTTGTGTTTTTGCCACCTGTGCCCTGTCGGTCATGTGTTTAGCATTGACTTCGCGATTGCTGCTCAGTGACTCTCCGCATTACTCAACCACCGAATCCTTCCTATCATAATAAACTTTGAGATGCTTATCAAATTACACAAAGTGTAGGGCTCATTGCTGTACTGTATGCATCAAAAGTAAATTTCTAAAAACCGTCTTAAAATACGCCTCATTTTTTTTGAACGCAATAAGAACGCAATGGTCTGACAAGCATTTTGTAAACGGAAAGTTTGAGGTGTTTTATTTATTTTTAGAAGCGAAAATTAAAAACGATTTGTGTATACTCTTATTTAATATAAGGGATCCAAGTTACGCGAACCTTTCATTATGTACAAAAAATTCTACATCCACTCGTTAAACCATCGTCAAAAATAATTTTACGTTATGAAAATAAAAGGCTGTTAATAATAATTTTTATTTAAACTTTGTACTGCACATTAGTGATGGGTCCGCTCTGTACTCACTACTACAATGTAGTACTACACTACATTGAAGTGCACACTTCGCACATTTTGATGTGTAGTGCACACTACAAACTACAAACACCAAAGTTATTGAAAGTATAAACTTCAAATAGTACACTTCATTTCAAAGCGAACACTACAAAGTACAGTCTGTCAATAAAGTCTTGATCGTGGGTAAACTGAGAAACAAAAAATTATTTTACTGGCAATACTAGCAGTTCCGTCATTCTTGTCATTTTCTTGTGTTGTTTTGGGTTGAGGTTAATTTAAGAAGTGGTAGATTCTTTGTTTTTAATATTTTTTAACGTTGAAAGACTTTAAAAACAATAATATGAGTAAAACAATTCGTAGTGGATCTAGGCGGATAATTTTTAGTGTGTATACGCATTGTTTGGCGGAGTCTGAAGCCGGAAAGCTATCATGTGACATCAATAATGTTTTCGAGCGAAGATCTCAAATGACTGGTAAGTACTGTGTTCATTATACTTTAAATTATTTTTTCTTGATTAATTTTAACATTTAAATGTATAACAAGTCTATTAGACTACATTCTAGGGTATTTAATTTGTTTCGAATGTATCTAATAAATGACAGATGACAGATTGTAGTGACGGTCAAGGAACAAAACACGGTAAGCGCCATTTAGGTTAGACGAAGCGTATCACTACTACGACATAATATTACTTTTCAATTTTCTCCTTTTTTCATATCTAATCTATTTAATATACTTAAAATACAAAAATATATTGCCGAACATTAGCATCAGCTCATTGGGAGTGTGATAAGTAGCTAAACTGAGTAACTCTGAAACTGATTCTAGAAAAATAAATGCCATGAACTTTTGCGAAAAATTTTAATCAGCATAGGATTTTCATCCAAAATTGCTCTTCGAATAGAGCAGTATTAATGGAATAGAGCAGTAGTAATATTTTTTCTATACTGTGTTTTTTTAACTTAATGTTTTTATTAAATTCTTTTATATTGCAATAATTATATCTCTTTTATTTTTCCCTTAATCAATTTATTTCATTTAATTATATTATATAAAATCACACCAGATGACATGACCTCAGTCGGATACAGACAGCCATACTAGTGTATGTTCTAATATTTATAATTTGCTGGAAGTTTTTTATGTCTGGAAGTAAAAATAAGTAAAGTATGTAACACTTTTGTGTCTTATAGGTTGATAAAAAATCATTTTAAAGGAACAAAATAATTACGAAAAAATTTTCGCTTACAGTGTTTTACTTTAACACAGTTAATCTTTAAATAGTGTTACCATGTGAACGATAGCAGCGCCCTCAATTATTTGTCAAGACTTTCTTGACAGACTGTACATATACTTCAAAGTTATCGAAAGTATGAGAAACACATTTTAAATAGTGTATTTTTTACGTGAAATTTTTGGAAAGTTGATGTAGCTAAACGGAGAAATCTTTGGAAACTGTAACAACCCCCCCCCCCCTATGGTTTGAAAAATTTTGGGAGCTATGAAGAAATTTTTGGGAAGTTGATGTAGCTAAACGGAGAAATCTCTGGAAACTGTAACAACCCCCCCCCCCCCATGGTTTGAAAAATTTTGGGAGCTATGAAGAAATTTTTGGGAGGTTGATGTAGCTAAACGGAGAAATCTCTGGAAACTGTAACAACCCCCCCCCCCATGGTTTGAAAATTTTTTGGAATCGAACGGACCTTTTTTTTTTTTTTTTAGGTCGCCAAATGTTACTGGAGAAAATATTGTCATTTATTTAAATATTTTTGTCGTTGACCTTTTTTTTTTTTAGCTCGCTAAATTTTTATTTGGGAAAAAAATACTTCATTCCATTTAAAAATTAATTTACTTCATTTCATTACTTCACTTCATTATTATTACAATTACTTCATTTCATTACTTCACTTCATTAATAATACAATTACTCCATTACATTACTTCATTTACTTCACTTCATTTCGTAGTACTACAATTGTAGTGTACACTTTGTAGTCTTCAAACTGGTGAACGTGTGTGTGTTGTAGTCTTCATTTTGAAATGAAGTTTTTCCCTTCGCTACTGCACATACAATAAGAGTTATTAATTACTGCTATAGTTTCGAGAGTCCTTTTCATCATCAGGTGTACATAATAAGATAAAAGTTCTGATGTGGTTATCACAATATATCCCGTTACCCGATAAATAAAGCAATTCATCATCGAAATATTTCAAACGAGCCGCTGCGTGAAAACATTTTTATTTCCGCATTTCGACTCGTCTGCGTCGTGCTCGATATTTCCGCAGACAGCTTAAAATCACCACACGATATCGTGCGGGAAGGCACATTCCTGGGGGGAACCTCCCCCGCCCGGCCCTCCGCACGCGATACTCCTTGACATCTTGTTCAATTTATTCAATAGTCTGCTATCACTCATAAACGCCGCCATGCAGCACTCTACACCCGACACTCTGCCGGTGAACAGGGCCGCCTAGAGACAATTTTATTTATTCGAGATTTTTTATGCCCCCGAAGGATTCCTACGTTACATTGTCGATAATTTTTTTTTTTTTTTCATTTATAGGTTTTCTTACAGCCATATAATTAATCAATCTTGAAAAAAAAACAATAATTAATGTACAGAGTCTTGGGCCAATTACAAGAAAACACATATATACAATAATATTACACCAGGATCGATAAAAAATAAGAAAAAACATGCCAAATAGTGAGTTTTTATGAGTGTGTGTATTTGTGTGTTTTTATGTGTCCGTGTGTGTATGCGTTTTTATGTGTTCGTGTTTGTGTTCACATGTGTGGGAAGAAAAATGTCATCGCGCGAGTTTATACGTAAGGGATTTTGTAAACTGCTCGCAACTTAAATTTAAAATATCGAGAGCAAAGGCAGTGTCATAGGTATCTAGAATTCTGTTAATAATACAGTTTTTACGGTAGTTAGTTCTCCAATGATTTAAGTGGAAAAGGCGTGGTGCTCTTGTTCGTTTCTGCGGGACATTAAAGTGTATCGAATTTAAAATTTCAGGAGAATCTATGCGATTATTGAGTATTTTGTAAAGGTATTTCATATCGCCTGATACTAGCAACGTCCTGTAAATTCTCAATAATTATAGAATTGCTTCTTCATTTCCTTACTTACGAACTTAAATCCATCGTCCATCAACTTGGGTGGATTGACCACATAGTTAGAATACCTGAAACCACACTATCGGAGAAGATCGGGTTTGGGCCAAGTGACTGATAGCCGTTTGTCCGACAGCCAACTGTCCGACGTGCTGACTGCCCGACAAGCCAAATTCCCGAAAGCCGACTACAACAGCCCGACTTCCGGGCAAAAATATATTTTGAGCATTATCCAACAAAAATTACGTACTTTTCCTTTTTACTCCCTTTATATTAACCCGTGGAGTCTGCTTGTCTCCTTGTCTGACGAAAAAACTTTGGATCCATTTTAAATCCCTTTCCTGTGTTTCTTTGCAAACAGACTCGTGGCGACGATCAAGAAGATCTATCAAATTTTCGTTAAAAAAAAAAAAATTTGGGTTTTTCAAATTTTGAATGGTTTTTTCATACAACTTATTAAGTTGTATGAAAATATTTCAACGCGTCTGGTGGACGCGAAACCTAATTACAGTATAATTTTGGATTTTTGGATTTTTTTTATTATTCACTTTCGTAGCGTCGCGTCGCCCGACCGAAGCCCAACGCGTAGGTTAAGCGAAAAAAAAATGTTTCAACTAGTAAATGAGAAAGGGAGTATAATAAAAACTTGGTTTTGATGGGTTACTTTTTTTGAATATCAGTTTTACATTAAATAGTAGTTTTAATTTAATGCGGTTTATATATTATCATGGAACGTTAAAAAGAATTTACGCACTGTCCGAATTCCTTGTAAATGTCATAGTCATAACACTATCGAAACATCAAGAACGGACTATGACACTCTACATGACTATGACTATGACACTCTAGGATGATCTACAGTCTTCGGGAAATGTCTTCAAGCAGAGAAGCAACGAGAACCTACTAGAAAGTACGAAAGTATCAGCATTTGGTTGTAAATACGGACACACCGCGGTGGGAATTCAGAGTTGTCAAGTGGACGGTAGAAATCAGCCGCAAAGTACGCGCAGGACGAAGCCCAATGTGGCCAGTCGTGAGGGAATCGAAGTGATGGATAAAGCGAATAATCGAGCGAAGTACCTAATTGGCGAAATAAATAAATCGGAGCGATTAATACGTGAGATCGGATGGAATAATCTAGTGAATGTTAAATATGTGTTACCAATCGATAATAAAGTGTTAATTTACAAGTTATATACTGCGAAAAACTGTAATTTAAAGAATAGCGTTAAGTTCAGTTTGTTTTAAGTGACTTTGTACATTGAATAGTTAATTAATCATTATTTAGTAAATCACTAATTAATTTCCAGTGTTTTCCTCATTAGCCACAACACGTGACAATATCAAAATACATACGTAATTCTCTTCTATGAAGATTTTTTATATTTATTTTTTTACAAAATATATTGTAAATTCGTTTCTTGAAATTTTTATTATTAAATCATTCTTTTTAATGATAAAATTTTTGAGAAATATATTGTTGATACTTGAAACGAAAAAATAACTTTGGTACAGAGTATCATTATATAGAGAATTATATATATATTTGAGCCGCGAATTAAGGCTGTGAGAACAATGCCATCTAGGTAGCGTTAGTGACGGACATAGTTACATAGACATATATGTCATTTGATTGTTGATGCCGTTAAATGTGTAGTTCGACATAATTATTTATTTCAAAAAATTTTTCAACATTGTAGTCAGGACAAAAGTACACTAACTCTTAGATTATTTCACAAGATTCTAAAATCGATAAAATTTATGCATAATCGAAGTTTTCTGAACAATCTAGAAGATTTTAGACTAAACTAGAAATCGGTAGAAAATTAGATTCTATATATTTGTAAACGTATCGAATACAAACTATATTCGCAAAACTTCTAGAAGTCCATAATCTTATATAAATGCGCGAAGAGCGCGCGGCAAGACAGTTGTTTTGACAAACGACAAGTGGAATATTCTCGAGAAATATTCCAGTGAATTACAGATACTGCTCAGTAAATTTCGCGTCCAGTGACTTATTAAATAAAATTAAAAGTGTTTCATTTTTTCTCCCACCGTCGCCACCCGGTACTATTATAACTGGTCGATGTTAAATTAATGAAATTTTATATACATTTTTTTTAAATTAAGAGGAATTTTATTTGTTCATACAGTTGTATAGTGTGGACACCCTGCCGCGCCGCACATGTGCGTTAGCATCGTCTGCGGTGTGGTGGGGTCGACCGCTTTAATATTAAAATAATGCCGATCTGGATGGCGAAAGTGTACGGCCGATATGGGAGTTTTTGGCCACAGAACGGCCCTGGGTATGTGGTGGGTTTCACTTCACTGTTCATACAGTTTACCTTAAAGCTTTTGCGACTCGTCCCTGCACAAAAGGGTGATTATCCATGTTACGCGAGCCTAAAAATCTACACGAAATAAGAACCAAGAAATATCTTACTCATTGTGCGGGATGTCCTCGTCCTGGTCCGCTCGGACCGTCAGGCACAGGGCCAGGAGAAGGACCAGCCCCAGGAACTTGCCCATTTTGTCCTTGCTGAGCCCGACTCTGTCTTTCCTCGAGACGGTACCGTCTCCACTGAAGCCAGCCAGCTGCGCACCGGACCCCATTCCTCAGCACTGGCAACACTCAGTTGAGGGTCACTACCGTCCTCGGCTCACAAAGTTTGTACACTCTATCCATGTCTTGTAAGAACTTTACTAGAGGGCCGAAATCGGTTCAGATACCACGGATTTTTTTCGAAATATTTTGTGAGAGAAATTCGTATATTTCAATGCCGATTTTTCTTTAGAATTTTGACGTATCTACATAGTATGTACGTTTCTCTTACAATTATTTACTAAATATACCAACTATTCAATCTAAAAAAATAAAACGCATACATGACATAAATAAGTTACATTACATATTTAATTTGATAGCTGCTTGAAAATATTATTTTCGTTCTTCGGTACATTTTAATTCAGGTATTATATATATTTAAGGTTTGATATTAACATCTTAAATAGACATGAAATATTGAAATTGAACAGGTATCGTACTGGGAGACCATGCGAGATGCAAATCATAAACGGTTGACCGAGTATTTAGAAGTTTTTTTTTAAATTCCGAAATCTAAATGTATATTGTGTGATCGCCACATAGTCGACGATATTTATTCGGTCGACTGTGATCGCGTCAAATATTTATTACCTACAAAAGCAATTTGGTGCATAATACGTCCGTATAGATTTCCTTTCCGGTCTGTAATAACCAGACTCAATAATACTAAAGCTGCGGAATTGGGTTTTTGTTCGACGCGTGCCGCGTTTCGTGTTAATACTCCATGAGGTAAGATTATTATCAGAAATAATGTCTCGCCTAATTTCATTATAATGAGAATTTAATGCAAGTTATCGGGTCCCGTAATGGGCCAGGAAAGCTTAATGCACGCCGCCTTCCGCGTCAAGAGTTGACGTCTCTCTTTATAATGTGGCACAGTAAACTAATATGCGTTATAATATAGGGATGCGCTACTGCATTTGACCTCTCGTGGATGCAAGGTGCCCTCTTTATTAATGCTAATCGCGACCTACTGTTTGTGTCAATAGCTTTCTTCATTCCAACGAATTCAATACACAATTATTTGATCGGAATGCGAATATTGTAACTGAGTTATGCAAGTTTTAATACAATTTATCACTGTTTTTAAAGACTTCACACAACATAAAATAAAATTTGATTAACTGAATATCACATTAAAATGAAATAATCTGCATTAAATGGAATGTTGATTTAGAAATCGTATTTTACGCATAATTATTACATTCGCCATGGTGTATATATATATATTACGATGGTTGATGCAATATACTTTGAAATACCGCGTTTGTCAAATGTGGTTAACGCTAATACTGAGTTAAGTCGTGTTAAAATTTCGAATGACATACACTGAAGTTAAGAATTATCAGTACAGAGTCAAGTCGGAGGCCGTCGGATGTGTTTGTATGTCGGATATTAAACGTTACCCGGCGTTTGTGAGGTTACTTTGCGCGGGCGGCCGCTAGTACTCGCGACCTCGGCTCGTCCGTAGCGGGTAGTACTCCACACCCTGCCCGGCGGTCGCGTGCACTTCTCCACTGGCGGCGGCGGGTTCCGCCAATCCCCGACGCGTCAAAAAAATCAGCCAATCGTATCACTTAAAACTAACGCAACAAAACTTTTTTCGACGATCCTTTTTTTTTAAATGCAATCGACAAATTGAAAATGTTCCTTCACATGTTCGGCGGGATCGCTTTTCGCGGGGGTTCGAGCAGTCTGCCTACGTCCACGCAACGCTCATATTTGGATGAAAAGCGCGAGGGATGCGCGCATGCCTCCCGCTACTACAAGGCCGGTATCGATCTCGGGACGACGGCGACGGAGCCATCCGACAGAATGTTCCCATTTGTCTGGAGGTCACGGGGCGCATGATCGGCCGCCATCTTGCCGCGACGCTTTTGGCGGGAAAATGACGCGCGGAAAAGTGCCCTTCGGTGACATCTGTACGAGAAAACTGAAACTTCGTGTGGATTTTCTCATTTACGGGGGACATCCGATAACTTTTTATTCATTAGTAAAGGAGTTAAAAATTGTCTTATATCTGGGATCGCGAAACGATTCCCGAAAATATTTATATTTAAAAAAATATATATTTACATACAATAATTATTTCTTCGGCAAACAATAGTTACGATCGTTGAATACAGCAATAACTTATTTGCATGTTTTGGAATAATATCATTACATCTGTGAACGAGCTAATTAAATTAAATTTATCTTGAAAAAATTATAGCGATAAAAATGTAAAATGGCATCTCAGAACCATGTGAAAATAACTGTTACTTTTAATAATCTAAGAACATTCATTTAAGAAAAAGTGACGGAAAATACCGTCTGTAAATTCATTGTTGTCCTATACCAAAATGTAACACCAAACGTATGTACGTGTGTAATGTATCAAAAAAATTATATATATTTAGGAATAAAGAATTTCAATAGCCTCCATACAGAAATTAAGAAGATAACTGAGATCAAACAAATAAAAAAGAAGTTAAACAAACACTACAAAAAACAATTCAAAATCAAATAATTTTTTAAACACATATATACAAAATCCACACCACACACAAGAATCGTAATTCTTTTTGGTGAGGTATATATGTTACAGTGAATCTGATTTTCTAGTGAGTCCATCATTCACTGGCATTTTAGAGAAAGTATATTCAAGGTCATTCTTATCATATTCAAAGAGTTTTTCACCAATAGAAATGAATACAATATTTTAACTTCTACTTACTAGTGAATTTATTGGTTTCCGAACTGTCAAAAATTAAATTTGACAAGTCTGAAATCCGTTTCCGTAAAAATCTATGCTTTTAAACGAACTTTTATTTATCCAAATTGAAACAACCGGGCCTTGAATAACAATTTAATAAGTCATTGCGTGAACAAGGTTCTTACTGCATTATTAATTTCTTCTGTGCAAATCAACATTATGTAGGTAACGGATATTATTAAAATAGTCATTTTGAAGTGTTGAAAGTTTCGTCTGCACCAATTCTTCATTATATGATTTTATAACAAGATTCTAATGGCACATGGACCTTGTTTTTCAAAATTTATTTTGCGTTTTGTGTCTCATTCTACACTAGTCTAGTCCAAAGTCATCACAAAGCGACAGTATTTCTAATTTTTATCCTTTGAGCGATAGCATATTCTCTATTCTGTGGCGATAGTTCTGTTTCTCGAACTGTCACACTTCTGGACTGGTCTTTGATATTCAATGATTAGTTTAGGTAGGTAACTAAAACGTAATATATTTTTAAAATTTTAATCGCGAACACTTACGAAATTCTGATCATCTTATAATTCAAAAGACAGTCGATTAAACTCATAAAAATGATACGGTGCGAGCAAGCTTCACGTCTGTCACCGACGTCGAGCCGAGTAAGTTTGCGAACTTAAAAACCGCGCACTTTATGTTGTACGTCTACCACCCGTGCTTACACGTGCGCAAACAAGAAACGCAAACGACATTAGACACATTTTTGATAAAAAGATAGAAAATTGGAAATGCGGAAGAATCTGAATGAATTCAAACGTAAATGATGACTTAGAATCTCTTTGATTTTTGTATTTTTCGCATCGAGTGTTTGTTACTTGACGCACTTTTAAAGGTTCATTTAAAATTAATAATACCGGGTGTATGTTTATTTATGTTTCTATATTTGTAAGAAATAAACTTTTGTATTGTTATAAAAAAACATATTTAATAAACTTAATTGACAAAATACATATTCATTAATAAAAATTTTCCCTTAACCCCCCAATATTTACATGGTGACATAACCTCGTTTTGTTCCGGCAGTCGTCAGATATCATAAAAAACCCGAGTGCGCGATCTTTCAGCCGACACCTTACTTCGCGATTCGTATTCGTTTTGCGGTGCCGCTGTCCTATTTTAATTTAGGAGTTAAAATAGGACCGCAAAATGAATAAAAATCGCCTAGTGTAGTGCCGCCTTTATACTTTCTACGCTTTAAGAATTACGTGTACAAATTGATGGTTTCACCGATATATTGTCTATGCTTTGAGTAATGTATTTTCACGGATTATGTGTAGTGAATCTGAGAATTCGTTGATTTTTTGATGTTTTCACTGCCCCCACTCTGCCCGACCGGGAAAAGTACATTTTTACTAGTGAAAGTATAGTCTCACTAAAAATGCAAATTCGCTGTAACATATACATACAAAAAAAAAATTATTGTAAATATTTTCAAGGTATCTTTGTAATAAAATATTATATATACCTTTAATTAATTAAATACATAAAAAAAAATAATAATCATGTAAAAATGTAAGTCGCTCTCCTAGCACAATAGTTAGTGTCTTTTTGGAGAAGTACAGCGAAAAAAAATGTATTTATTATAGTTTTAATTGACTAGAATAAAATAAAATGTAAGAAACTCCAAGTTATATTTAAAAGTAAAAAAAATATTGAATGGCGTATTATGAAAAATTGAACCACAACACAATTTGCCCCTCCTGTACATAATACAAGGATATTATATGGTTAAATTCATTATCAAATAGTACGAAAAAAATTGCTATCTTATTTCCCACAATATTAAAAAAATTGTGAAAAAAACGATAATTTGTTTGTAGAATATTCACTATTGAATGGATTTGTTTACATGACGTTGTATGAACACTATTAAAAGCTGTCAATATTGCTTCAATGACACCAGTTTTATATCAAATAGTGTACGTGGGCAGTGAATTACTTACTTACTCTACTTAAGGCGATCGTCCGGCAGAAAGAGCAAATTTCACAACTTTTTCTCATATCTTCTCTTGCATTTTTTATCACATTTTTGAATGGAAATAAATATATCACTTTAAAATTTAATCATCAGGTAACACATATATTTTAAGTACAAATATCTTGTTAAAATGACACAAATTATATTATATCATTGATTAATAAATTACCAAACCTTTAATGTTTTAAAAAAGAAGAAAATTGCTCCACTTTGTGGTCCTTTCTGAACCTTTTAAGATTAGCCTAGTAATTTACCAGAACTCTATCCAATCGAGAATATATAATATTATGGTCAACCTGCAAAACGAAAGTCAGAAACATGGATTGCAAAATAATTTGATCGAGTTGATGGTTGAAATGTGGGCACCGAGATGCGAAAATCCATAAAAACTGGAACTCATTGATAGAATCTACTCCAAAATGAATTAAGACAGTGCTGCAAGCCAAAAGGGGAACCACTTATATTATTCTTTCAAATTTATAACTGATTGTATTCTTTATATGAATAAAACACATTTTTATAATAAAATTGTCTGGTCCACACTAATTTGCACAAGGGTGTATATAGGCGTGCATGAAGTTTAATTTACAAAATTTATTCACGTCTTCTCATTTCTGAAAATTTCAGTATTCACTTCTCTTTTCATACTCTTTAATATTGTAAAGAAGAGTACTGATACACTTGTCAGGATTTTTATGGAATTAGGACCTTCATAACTGAATAAATTTGAAGCTTTTAGATTACGTACATTAGAGCAGCGGTACTCAACCTTTTTTTCTTCAGGCCACATCCGTATGTTTACTAAGTTACGCGGGCTGCAACATTTTACTGATATGACGAAAAAAAATTCATAAAGGGAAAAATAGTATTGGTTGAAACCCGTTTGATTCGAGATTAGGGCGCCGCCACTTGATTAATCAACAAATATTTTTTTAACTATGGCAATATGATAATAATACTTATCGCTTATTAGCATACCAGGCAATACTAGCTCAAACGTAAACAGCTTATTTCCCTATATGAAATTTATTTTTATCTTAAATAACTCTCAAAACTAATGTATATCCGCGTTTATTTTTGTTTTGCATCTTAAAAAAACAATTGATTAAAAAATGCACACAAAATACAAGTTCCAACACCTTATTATTAAAGATGTTACGAGGGACGAAACTATAAAAGGTAAAAATATCCAGATTTACATAGACCACATTGTGGCGGGAAACCTTAAAGGCACGATGTATTAAAAATACAATACCAGTTTGTACAAAGATTTGGATATGCTGAAAATATGATGAATGAATGATAAAAAAGTAGGAATAATATTTAAAGATTTCAAAAAAGTATTTAATAAACTGGAACAAGAGATTTTACTGACAGAAATGGATAAATGAATGCAGATTACGACGACCACTTATTAAAAGGTTAAAAAATTACATGACAAACACAAAACTTACTTGGTTGAAATAACAAATTTGTTCTTAAACCATAGACCTCGTCAGTTTTAAAAAACAAGTGTTTGTCTTTTTGTTCGTGCAAGATATTCAGAACTTACAATGCCAGATTTTTTTAAATCTCGTTCCTGATAAAATAAATGTGTTTCGGACCGCATATAAAAGTTTGGCGGGCCGCAGGTTGAGTATGGCTGCATTAGAGTGTGCACGGCGATGAAAACTTCAGCAGGATTTAAGGATCGTTTTTCAAGATTAAGGAGAAGAGTCAGATTTTGGTGCTGATTTGAAATTGCGGCTCTCGTAGCCTAGTGGGCATAACACTGACTTCACACATTGAATGTTTCAGGTTTGATTCCTGGTGAGATCACAATACATCTATGTGATTTACTCAAGCTTGGGTATTTTTATGATGTAACCACATCTGTAATTGGGCTTATTGGCCTGTCGAAGCGTTTGAATAAGAAAAATAAATAAATACTTGGGATATAACTTTATACATTCATATTAATCGTAAAGCAAAAAAGCTGAAGAATGAAAATGTATCGCAATAAATTATTTAAATGAAAGCTGGAGCTGTATTGTTGATAGATGGGACATGGATAGTCACATTAGCTAATCCAAGCCCGAGCCAAAATTGCAACTCCGGGATTCCATTTTGATGATCCCGCGATCAATCCGGGGATTAAAAAATGCAGTTTTGTTCATAAGTATTACATTTGAAAAAATACCAGAAGGATCAAATACAATGAATATAGATATTTATACTAAAGTAAGGTATCTATCTCTAAACCAAAAATAACGTACATAATAATACAAGATTGATAAATAATGATTTAAATTTGAAAAGATTTTTATTATTAAGCGTATGTAGTATAAATATTAGGTATTAACATAAGTTGTCTCCGTTTTTTTTTTATTCTAAAATACGCGCCAAAACTAAAAGAAATTGATAAAGGTAATTCATTTGAAGGAAAATTCTTCATTCAAAAAAAAATTTTCTGCTCTTCGAGATACTGCAAAAATCGGAAAGGTTCTATTCTGGTTATGGTCTAAATTTAGTCTTCAATCAATCTGCCAATTGGTATTTCAATTAAGGAATGCGAATCCTTTACACTTGTAGCACGACTAAGGAGGCACGGGTCATGACTCTTACCTAAATTATAAATATGCCCATCGGGAATTGGTGTCAAACAAATAGGTTTCTACTAGAATCGATGCGTGCACAAGACCACTATGAAAATCAAGGTAAACCTCATCCACAATCATACATCTTTGAATACAAACTCGACGATTGTTGAGGCTTGAGATCCAGGATCATCCTCCAGTATCTGGCTATTCTGCCAGCTCCAGGCTTCACTTCCGTACATCAGTTTTGGTACCAGAATTCCATTGTGTACCTACTGCTAGTCTTACCTCGGTAAACCTATTTCTATTAGAAATTATTGTTTTCAAAGCTTCGTTTACCATATTCCCTGTGGTCACCCTCCTCTCGATATCTTTCTCAGCCTTCCCTTTTCCCTCTCATACTTCCCAAAGACACAAACTCATCTACTTGTTCCAAACATTTATTGCCTACTAGTATTTCATATGTTTTGACCACTTTTGACTTGTTAACAAGATCACTTTTCTTGCCTATATCATAAACAGATTCTGTAAGTCTTGTTCGCTACAATAAAAATCATACAATCAAATACAAAAAAACTCAACCAAAAATTAATTATGGAGACATTACGCAATTCTGTTTGACACATTTTGTAATATCACCCAGTGTGTGGCATACTTTGAACACATAAAAATCATTTTTAATATTAAGGAAGGATGCCGGACAACTTCCTGACAGCCGATTGCCCGACAATAAATGCTTCCCTGAATGATCACTTGCAAGTTGTAAAATACGAATGCCTAGTCTGGCCAAGTGATTTCCTAAACAGAACCTTTTGCAAACATTATAAAGTGTTGAAAACTCAGTAAAATTTCAGCCATATAATGTTACAATCACGTCTTGACCGCTATTTTATAGAATTGTCACTTCGTCAATTTCCACGTTTCACCTTGATTCATTTGTTTCATCTTGACATTTCTGAAAGAAACTCTAATACAACAACCTTGGACATCATCATCATCACTGTTGACTCTACAAGCCCAGGCGGGTCTCGGCCTCCTTATTCTCATTATAACAACAATTGTCATAATGAGAATAAGTTTAACTTAATTTTTACTTTTACTACTCATCAAGCAACTGGCCCTTTTTATAAGATTATATAACAACTGTTTAAATATTACTTTGAATAAATTATTATATTATACATCGTATAACTGTAATTTTTCAAGATAAACATGGTTCTAAATATAGATTTTTAGATAGATTTTCCTGTAGCAGTACAACACAACAATTGAGCCCTTGTCCGGAAAAACGTTGTATCCAACACAAATGTCAATTTTGAGTTATTGGTGGAGTTATGTTAGGTATGTTATTATGCATCGTTTAATGTAAATAATATGTCAAGAAAAAAATATTTAGGCTTCTGGCTGCATTTTAAAGTTATTGGTTTGTGGAATAACGTTGTATAGTGTTTCTCAAAATGGCGTCGCCGAGCGTCAATATCGTGGAGCGTGGTTTAATTCACATGAATAAAGGGAGAAAACGAACATCTAATGTTCTAAATTGGAAAGATATCAAAGCCAATAAGTTGAAGGATGCAGAAAAGGAGTTTTTATCCAGAAAAAATATTATCAAACCTGCAATTGACCCGCCAGAACATGTTTGTGGAATAACGTTGTATACGATTTGGCAGTTCTGATTGATATTGTGATTTCATATGTGACAATATTATTTTGTCGAACGTTAACCGATTTTACTCAATTGATTTATCCATATTGATATTTGAAATGCTTTTTGATAATAATGCTGGCTTTATAGTGCTCTTTATATCGTAACTTAATATAACACCGATACAAAAAGTTTATTTAATTCCTCATTCTTTTTCACAGGGTCGAGTTTGTGCCAAAAATGTTTAAATCCGGGATGTTTTCTCCATTTTAATATCAAGATAAATATTTAATCAGTATTCAGGTTACTGAATTACAATGAAAAAAGTAATCATCTCGTCTTGTGTATTAAGAAATTGAATGTCCGACGCCATATTCAGCAAACAGACGGAGATATGTAATAGTATGTACGAGAGACTTATCGTTCCGTAAAAGCTCTTTACCTACTAATGATCTCATCACAATCAGAGCTCAAACCTTCCACAAAGAATTAGAATCATGGACCTCCTATAGCTTTCTACCAACTATTTGTGGAAGGAGGGCAAGATTGGCTACCGTTTGGAAAAAAATCATGCAGTTAGGGAGCCTGGAACTAACTTCAATGTATTCCAATCTACTGCCAATAAGACTGTTAAGCTCAAGGACCTCGATGACATTTGTGAATTCATGTTAGATGAGCACATGCTGCTTTTAAAAGGCATTATCAAGTAAAGCAGAATAAAAAAATCCATTTTGCGGAATAACGTTGTTTGTGAAAATTTCATATACAACGTTTTTCCACTGATTCAGCATGTTTTTTTACAATATATTCAAATTTAATTGACTTTTCCCCCTATTTTATATTGAGATTAGTTAAGAATTATATGTTTGTTATATTTAAAATATAAAATGTAATAAATTGTAACTGGTTTCGTTTTTTCAATTTTTCTCGGAATGAGAGTATTGTTGGATACAACGTTATTCCGGGCAAGGGCTCAATTAATTTTAGAACCCGCACATCACTATTGTGTGATCAATTATACTAATATTCGATTTGAATACAACATACGTCAGTTTTCGCATATTTATAATAAACAACGATATCCATTTCAGTTACAAGCCAGTTAATCTATACAACATATCACTTTGACACGTGACCTTTATAACATTCCATTCACTCACTGAACAGCGATGAATGGAGAACTTGTTTTATGGTGCCTTTTTTTTTATATTTAGAATGTTTTCTAGTCTTCTCATCCCTATTTTTGCATGAAATATGAATACATCAGTAGCAGATCGCCATAGACAAAACATCGATGAATACAACCCGATCACTAGACTTTGCAGTTTATGTAATCAGTTATGTCGTCAGGATGTGGATGGGGTGGATGTGTTTAGCAGTAAGAAAAAAGTTCACACCGGTTAACACACCTTCCATCAGCCTCTCCCAGTGTGTTCTGAAACTTCCGGCTTCTATATATTGACCGCAACTTGTTTTTGTGTGTACTTGCCGTATGATTATTATTTTCAATGTTCAACATTCTTTTATTGTCTGTTTTGAGTGTTTCTTTTTTTTATTATTTTTTTTAGGCAACAAATCAATTCTAAAAATTCTTTCTTGAAATACATATTCGGGGTATCTTGTTGCTGGTAGAAAAGACTTTGAGAGAATCTTCTTCATTCAATTTTGAATAGAAAATAATATTCTTTACCCTTTGGGTAAAATATCGACAGTTACAGACACAAGCGAAAAGTTTATATATTTTTTTAATATTTCTTGTTAATATTTTGTAAAACGTTTGACTATCACTATAATAACTTGTAAGAAATATTAAAAATTCATTTGCTATAAATTGTTTTTTTGTAAATATTTTAGTTTACATATCGACGGCTCCTACGTATAATATCGAAACCCACAAATCGACGATTTTGAATTTACTGTGTATTTAATTCCAAGAAAGAAAAAAAAAATTTATAAAAAAAAACGTTATATATTGCAAAATATATTTTTTCTTTCTTGGAATTAAATACACATGTGTATACACAAAAAACTAAAAATCGTTGATTTGTGGGTTACGATATTATACGTAGGAGCCGTCGATATATATACATACTTTACTCTCTTAAAAACGCATGTAGTCTGCACCGTACACAGTTGAACTTTTATGGCACATCAATGCGTCGATGGAAACTGGTTGTGGCAAAGAGGGGCGAGACTCTAAGTTCAGATAGTGTACTCAGATCCAAGCAGGATCGAACCTCTACCAACGAGTTTAAAATTTAGAACAGAGGCAAATCAATCTATTTAGTGACCTTCTCCTTCTTTTTTGGCTAGAGGGGGCTGGTAGCACCCATGGTTATTTAAAAGCCAGCTTTTGCATCACTGCAGCTGTTGTAGTTATATATACAAGTATACATATATGCATAATAACGCACCCCTAGACTATGACGTGTTAAAAAATGGCATTCTGAAACAATTTGAATCAATGTTTCAATTCTCAGAAAGAAAGCAAGGAGTATGTGCAGTAAACCATTATATTTTTCTTGTTATTTATATGTTAATTATAATGCAATATTTTACAAAATAAAATATGAGAAAGAAGTTGTATTTTCAATAGTTTTTTTGAAATATCAAACTAAACTTAGTATCAACACATACTCATCACATCAGCCCTGGTGATGGACCCTGCAATGGGATCCGAAACGTCGGCCATGGAGGTCAGATGTACACGGCATATAGAATGGCTTGTGTTGCCAATACATATTACATATATGTATATAAATACATTGCAACTAAATATTTATTAAAATTTGAAACTATAGTAGAAATGAGTAGCTTGTTGGTCTTGTGGTTAGGACACTCGCCTCATGATCCAAAGGTCGCGGGTTCGAACCTCACTCCAGACTAGCAAGATAGTCCTATTTTCATAGCACTAGTGTTTAGCTTAGTTTTAAAATAGTAAGAATATATTAATAATAAGAATATATTCCGTGTTCGCATCTCTATTCAAAAAAAATATATATCAACTAAAAATATCACAATATCATGAATTATGAAATAATATCAAGACTGTATTTTCTGTCTTAAAATTTAGTATAGTTTGTTTAAAGTTATGTTATTTTTTTGTCAAGGTAGTTAAAAAATGTTTTCTAAATCTTTCTATATTATTAACTCAAAAATGAAAATTTTTGACTCGCAACAGTCTAAGATTAGGGGTGAAATATATAATTTCGCCAAATACTTAATAAAAGTATAAATAAACTGTCTACAAGTTTAACTGTAACTGGTTGCGGGTATGTTAATGCGAGGTTAAATATGTCTAACGACCGTAATAACAATCTTAACTCTTTAATGTCTACAAGTTAACCGTATGAAGACATTTTTATTCACTGTCTCACTGCAGGGCATAAAATATTATATGAACCTGTGTACCAAACTCAAGAATTTGTGAGAAAATATTGAAAAATGATTGTTCTAAAATCTTCGGACATGACGACAAAATAAATGATTAAATAAAAAACATATTTCAATATATAAATTCCATAAATTTATGGCTATAATTTATTTATTAATTTCATCGATAATGTTATTTTAATCATAAAGTTACAATACTTAAATTGGCATAGTGTACTAGTTTCTTCTTCAGAGGTATTTGACTTGTTGATCTTCTCCGCATCTCCGGTTAACACATTCTACGCAATACCCCACCCTGCACCCTCGTCCGGCTGGAAGGGCATGCAAGCTAAGTAATCTACTGTATGTGTTAAATACAATACTAACAATAATTATTTAATACTTGAAACAGAGCTATGGTCCTTTATTTAAAATATCGGAAAAGATAAAACTCATTTATGTATTTATAAAACAGTCATAGATAAAATGTTCCTAATTGTCATTTTTGTTATCTCTCTTTTATTCTACTCTTACAAGCATAAATTTAAATATTTTAACTATAAATTTAAAGAGGTTTCGTAAAAAGATTCATCACAAATAGTAAACACTGGTGTTACTATGAGATTAAAAAAATTTTGGAGTATTGCCAAAATACTCATGTCTCAGTGATAATATCATAACTAAAAATAAATATGTATGTATAGATTCAAAATAAGTAGTAAATGATCAATTTGTACTCATTATTAAATATAATTTAATATACGTAAAACATACATTCACACATAAAATTCAAACTATAAAAACATAAAATTAAAAGAGAAGTTATTCATTGGACCACAGATATTCCTAAGCGTACAAGAATGGGGTAAATTCATTTCCTTTAAATAACTTGCGTAATAATGTACATGATTTACAGTTTTCACTTAGTTTAGAGAGGGATAAACAGCATTTGTAAAAAAAGAAAGAAAAGACTCAACTTACTTTGGTGGTTCAGTTAATAATTTAATAAAACCCCGATAATTCGAAATTTGCCATAATTTGATATTTTTCAAACCCATAAATCCTAAAATGTTAATTTCATAGTGGATTAACCCCGATAACTTGAAAACCCCAGTAATTCATAATTCAAAATAATTTTTAGACCTTGCGCCATAAATTTCAGTTCACGTATTTCAAAATATTTAAAAAAAAATGACAATATTTAAATTGATGAATGATTTTTTCGGAAACGAGAATAAATACATGTCACGATATTTGTATTAGCATAATAAATATTGTGATTTCTTTCGGAATTATTTCTTGAAATATGCAAAAAATACACATGGTTTCCACAAAATTAATGGCTTTTTTGTTGAGTTTAATGACTTTTGGTGAATTTCGCAATCGCATCGCGATTTTTTTTTATACCTACCTTTAATTTTGAATTAACGGGGTTCCAAATAATTCGAAATATTATTTTTGGGTCCCTTGAATTTCGAATTAACAAGATTCTATTGTAATTGGATTTGATCGTATCATTCCAGCTCTCACAGTCATATTCCTCCGAACAGTAAAATTAATAAACCATTATATTCACTTAAAAAGGTAAATGTTTTTAATAGATGACTAGTGCTGGGGGAAATGCGAAGTAAATTAAAATGACATCGGGCCAGATGACCGTCACATTCTTAATCCTGATTAATTTTCACATTCACTTTTCAATATCTTCAACCGTTTATCCCCCTGTAAACATTATTATAATATTTAAATAAAAATTTATCATTACAAATTCTTCTCCATAATTGTTTTTCATAAATAATAATTATAATAACTTATTTCTTTAAAACTACACACTGTTGTCTACTTCTGCTGGCCACGTTGTACAATACACACATTCTCCGGCATATTAAATATCTTAGAGGGTCATTTTTTATGATTTGAAATCTTTTGCGGAATGACATTACACAATTATTATAGTTAAATTTTACATATAATCTTTTAACTCCTTGCTTACTGTAAATACAGAGACCAATGTAGTGTTAAGAAAAGATGCATGTCTCGAAGACTGCTGCACAGGTTTTCTACAATGTTGCACTAATTATTAATTGCTCTTGTGTCTCGACGTCCAAAGTACATTTAACTACACAGCAGTCTCAGGTCAAATGTTAATGTGTAAAGTTAACAGTACAACAAGTGAAAAAACTAGAAAGCTGGATCTTCATTAGGATCATTTGCTAATTCCATTAGTATAATGAAATAAGCTTACAATTTTAAGATTACAAAAGATGCATGGATAAGACTTGATCTTTAATCTCGTAGATTTGACGGTAAAGATCAGTATGCACCAGTTGGTCATAAATAATTATGCTTCGTGTAATTTTCAAGACAAGTGTCATCGTTGTATGTGCGTCATAGTAGCATTAGGATATAACACGTATGTTGTACAACTTTCCAATGCAAAAAGGCACCTTAATAATAAAAAATAAAATCTACGCGTGATTGGTGGTTTGAAATAAATTAATAAAAATAAGCTTATTTTATTTTCAGAAGATATATTATTACTGTACCTCCTTTGCATTTTGCGCGAGTATTACTTGAATATGGAAAAATTACTAAATTTCTTAAACAATTCAATATTAAATCACCAGTACTGTAAGTAGCTTGTTTGTACATACTTGTTTTAAACATACAAAAAAAAATATATTTATCAACATTACTATTGACAAATGTACTTTTGCACTATTTTTTTTAACATTAATCTTTTTTTTATGAGTAAGTTCATATTATAATTTTACAATTAAATATTAAATTTAAAAGTTTTTCAGTCAGACTTTTGAGTAAAGCTCATTTTTATTCAATTTATGTTTCCACGACTTTTACAATGTTAATAATTTTTTTATAAAGACAGACCTTAGGTTTAGCCAAATGAGGTAAATTTTTTTAACAATTTAAAAACAGTCGAAATGGCAAGCCTTTTGTGGCATAAACTAATTAAAAAATATGATTTATCAAAGCGCAGTCGGTAAGTATGTTGCCATATTGTCATAATTTTGAACATTAATAAATCAAATTAAAAAAATATTAAAGAATGAAATTACTTTGCTAAGAAAATCAATCACTAAAATTCACGCAAAAAAATAAAAAGTCAACTGGTTACTAAAATAAGTGCAAATAAGTGTATAAAACAAATACTCAAAAATAGGAACAAAATCTGTCATTAGGTCTTCCAAGACATAGCCGTCTCAGAAATATCCTAGCAACAACATTGCGTAATATTGTAAAATGTACAATAATTGATTATTCTGCGGAAGAAACAAAATACGGAATGTGGAATAGTTTTTTAATTAACGTATTTTATCAAATGCAAAAAAAAACTAAGTCCTTTCACATCAGCTTTACTGTAATAATGCTAACAAAGAATTCCACTAGAATAATAAATGCCTATGACTATTAAAAACGTCCCTAATAGATTATGGTACCCCTAAGGTAAAAAATGCAAAGCTATGATCAATAAGTCTGTGCCAATTTGTACTGTCACTAGGTATACATAGATTTAAATATTTCCCATATATTTAAAATAAATTTTATAACCTATAATCTCATTTTGATTAGTTCAAAGGTAGTCACTAACCCTAACGTAAAATTACAAGAGCTGAACCCACTCGGTGCAGCCCGTTCAACAACTAAACCACTATGTCACAACGCTGAAAGCAAAAAGCGGTTGTATAACTAAATCAGTAATGAGATTCAGAATGAATATCGAGTACACGAGGAATAGACGAAAGATATTTACAAAAGATAAGCAAATGTTTCTTTGAAAAATTAAATGCACAGTGGACGTGATGTATAAATTGATTAGAAATGTACAAAAAGTCAATAAATAAATATTCACAGGATAAAATGAAATTTTTATACCTCTTTCAGATTTCACAAGGTAATAAAAATTATTAAAAATAATTCTTCTTTAATTTACACCCTACGCAGTCACAAACCAGTCAATTAAAATCATATCGCTCTTACCCAAATAAAATTCTATTAAACTAATTATAATTATATAAAAATAATGTATATCACTTTTAGTTGAATTAAATAGTATCAAATAATGTGCGGATAATTAGGTAAGAAAAATGTGTGATATCTCCTTCCCTTAAAATAACTAAAAACTTATACAAATCTTAAAACTAAATTATAAATTAATATAATTTAAAATACAGTCACTAATGTCACTAGAGAACACAAAGTTAACAAAGAATCTAACAAATTCACAAAGTGTCAAACTCACTCGGGGAGTGGACTAGTGTCTCGATACGTCACTTTCATGACCTGAGTCCCGACCACTCTCTCGGTGTGAATATTTGTCTCTGTCTCTGTCTCTGTCCCTATCCCTGTCTCTCCGGGTATCTCTGTCCCTGAAGCCGTCCCTATCCCGTGACTTATCTTGGCTTCTATCCCTCTCTCTCTCCCTACTATCCCTGTCCCTGTCACGGTAGTTATCTCTGTCGTAGTAAGAATCCCTGTCCCGATCTCTATCTCGATCGTGATAGTCTCGGCCTCTATCCGAACGCTCCCTGTCTCTGTCCCTCTCCCTGTCTCTATCCCTGTCCCTCTCCCTCTCTCTTTCTCTGTAGTAACTCCTCCTAGAATGGCAACGCTCTCCGGATGCGGGTGTGTGCACTTCCACCTTAATATTCGCCGTGGCTGTAACCTTGGTGGTAATGCCTCCCACGGATGTCCCGCGGATGTTAGTGGGAGTGGAGCGCCCAGAGCCGGAGTTGGTATCGGTGTTGTAAGTAGTAGTCTCCACCACCACCTCCGGCTGCACGATGATGGACTGCATGGAGGAATGGTGGGACGAGTGCGAGTTAGGCTCCTCGGTAATAGTGGTGAGACTCGGCGGGCGTGGACGGGAATGATGCGACGGTGGGGGTGCAGGACCCGAGCTGCGCCTCGAGCGGACGGGAGAAGCTTCCGGCGAAGGTGTGGAGATTCGCTCCGGATGCTCTAGAGGGATAACCTACGAAATAAACAAAAACTAATTAATACGCAACATTGTTATTTTTGTAACTCACCACACAGGTTATTTAAAACAAACATAACATAGAAACATGAAAAGTGTTCAAACAAAAGTAAACATTATACAGTAATTAGTCAAAATGAGTAAGTAGTTAGAAGAAAAAACTGTATTCTGAAAAACTACTGAAAACCTGCATTTCATTGGTACAAATGGCTGTTTTCTCTCATTGTTGTTTTTGTTCTATTAATTATAAATTTAAATACAGTTGCATAATACTCTGAACAATAAATCGCCAAACTTAATCAATCAGACACAGACTTCTAATTTTTTTGCGTAGTCTTGGATAGATTTTGCATAGTTTTGGATAGTCAATCTGAATAAACATTTTTTTAAATTAGCACATCTGACTCGGAATAGTTTTTTTTAAGTAGAGGAAGATTTTTATCTAAAAATAAATATGATGTTAATTTATATCCTATATTTAAATAAAACAAATAGTTACCTCTGCATCAGGCCCGACCAGGGACAGTATAATAGGGAAGAACAGCAGCCCGTTAACCAGTCCAATAGTAATGAGGGCCAAGAGAATTGAAAAGAAGTATCGAGTGACAAAGTTGAAGTCCGATGTAGCCAGCATGCCCACAGCCAGGAGTGAGGTCAGCGCTCCGTGCACCACAGGAGCGAACATGTGCTCCAGGGACAAGCGAACGCGGCGGTCACGGCCTCCGATGGATGTGACAAAGCTCTGTGCAGAAAAAAATATATTCAAATAATCAATACGCAATCTCTACACGAGGTCTCGAAAGTGGGAGGCAGAGATACCGGAGGTAGCCTAATAGCCTGTTAGCGGCCACAATGCACACAGCTGAGGGAATAGCTGGTAAGAGGAAAATAATCAATATCACAAATCATGATAATCATCTAGGACTCAATTATGAATTATATTTTTAAGGAAGAACTACACTTATAAACAATAAAATAATGCTATAAATGGTCATTTTTATACAAATAATTTTTGTTTTCAGTAGAACGCCCAACACATTCAATACATATTACTAAATATGCGTAAACATATTATGTATAATATATATGTTACAGTGAATCTGAATTTCGTGTGAGTACTATATTTTCACTTGATTTTATAGAAATTATATTCAAGGTCATTCTTATCCAAGCAGATTTTCACCAATAGAAATTAATACAATATTTTAACTGACATCTTACTAGGAAAATTATATTTGTTAAATTTGACAGATTGACATCCGTTTCATAAAAATCTATGCTTTAACGAACTTTTATTTTAAACCAACTTGAAACAACCGTACCTTTATTTAAGTTATTGCGTGAAAAATGTTCTTACTGCGTTAGTCATTTCTTCTGTGCATATCCACATTATATACCGGTATACCGGATATTATTAAAATAGTCATGCTGAAGTGTTGAAAGTTTCAGCTGCAATTCTTCATTATATTATAACAAGATTCTAATGGAGCATGGACCTTGTTTTTCAAATTTTCTTTTGCGTTTTGTGTCTCATTCAACACTAGTCTAGTCCAAAGTCACTACAAAGCGATAGTATTTCCAATTTTTATCCTTTGAGCGATAGCATATTCTCTATTCTGTGGCGATAGCGTTCTGTCTCTCGAACTGTCACACTTCTGGACTCTGGGCTCTGATATTCAATGATTAGTATTTTTAAAATTTAAATTGCGAACTCTTATGATATTCTGGATCATCTTATAATTCAAAAGACAGTCGATTAAACTCATCAAATGATTGGGTACTTATATTTTTTCGTTATAATTTTTGTCATTATCGAATAAATAAACTAAGAATAAATTCAGTTAAGCGTCGTAACGTACATTTTCAAGCATATATTTTCTTTTTAGGGACAAAGTAGAGAGCCACTTTGTTACAAATGAAACATATAGCAGAGTTCATGTTGTTTCTAATTATACTCAAAAATAACATCCAGTAGGTACATGAACCCCTCAAGTTTCAGCTTCATTACTGAAACTGATAAACCCAATCTAACTTCCGTAGTCTGTAGGCAAATTTCTCAAGGCGAGGCAAAAAAATAAAAGACATGTCAAACTAATTTAATTACTACATATTATTTTGTGGTTAATAATTATTTATTCTAAAGATTCTTAGAATATGCAACTATTGACCTTTTTGTTTTTATTTAAGCGAGATGTAAGTTGTAACATGTTTTCGCAGCTGCGTTATTTTGCCGCTAAGTGCGCGCAATACGATTCAAAATCCTTTGTTACTGCTTGACCACAATAACTTGGCGTGCGGCGACTTTGGAACTAAAACCCGTCCCGCCCGCACCCGGTGGTAACCCCTCGCCCTGTCATTCAGTACAATTTTGTGTTTGCTCGGGAGATGTGACATCTTGATTACCAATATACACTGAATTATTATGTCCAAAACATCCTAAACAGTCCGGGATGGTGCAAGAACAATTGCCAATGAAGTATTAAAGTTTTGCGAAGCTGAAAAAGCAAATTATGGACTGATATTACCGTCTGACAGTTTGACGGATAGAACGGCAGCCATTACGCTTGGTTTCTTTAGTGTAGCCCGACCAAATTTCTGTTAAAGGCTACGACCGGTCACCAGACATTCTATACATTATGTATTGTGTAATAAATTTACACCCTGGCAACTTCTGTTACGCGACAGGGACGCCCTCCCTCGCACGCCAATTTATAGTGGTCGCATTCTACAACACTGCGGTGCGACATTATGCCGCAGCGTTTTTTTGCCATGTGGTTAAAAATTCGTAGTGCGCGCCTAGCCATATTGTCTATGCTTTTAGAAATGCGCGCATTCGTGAACAAAATATATTTTCACAGATAATGTGTAGTGAATCTGTAAATTCATTGATTGACAAATTTCTACTGGTAAAAGTATAGTATCACAGGAAATACAAATTCGCTGTAACATATATTTTATAAAAAACAGTAACTATAGTATGGTAATATAAGGTAAGTAACTACATACAAAATCAAATTTTTATCTTACCAAGCAGATGTGTACGGTGAAGTGGACTCCCATTCCGACAGCGACTATGAGCAGCACGGCAGGAATGGCCGAAAGTTTAATGCCGAGTAGCGCCATAGCTCCCAGAAGCTGCAGAACCATAGCAGACAGCGACAACACCACTAACAGGGCTGCCCAGACATTCAGTAGCAACACACCCACTACCACCAACACGGCGCCTAATGCACACGCTAAAGCCAGGGCGAGTGATGGACGGAGGTGTAAGTATTGCTCCCAAAAGATGAATGGAATTCCAGAGGGAAAATTAGCCAAGCCTTTTCCCTCAAACTTTGCACACAATTTACGCACGGCAGTTATCAAATTTTTGATAGACTCTGTGTCGCCCAATCCGTGGAGGTAGAAGGGAAGCTGAGTGTAAGTTAAAGGAAGAGATTTCGGTATTTTCAAATCATAATCTGTGCCAACATGAAACCATTGCCTCGGTACCGGCTTGAAGTTGGCTTGAGATGCGCTGTAAGCCATAGCATCGTTGCTAACCCACGCAGAAAGGTAATTATAGAACGCTTTTGTATTGATGATACCATCTCCGTCGACTAACCTCACTTGAGTAATGAGGGACTTATCTATAGGATTATCCATATATCCAGTTTGAACCAGCAATTTGTACGCTAAGATAGCTTCATCACTCGCGTTAGGAAACCAACGTTCTTGAATGATTTTACCACTCGCATAATCGTGATCAAAAGCTTTCTGCAGTTCTATAAGCCAGTCTCGGAACAGGCTCAACCAAAATTCTGGCAAACCGCCGTTATCATTTTTTATGATGCTGGAAATTCTGACAAAAGATTCGTGATAGTCGTACAGCAGCTTTTGATTGGTCGGATATTCGAAATCTCCCTGGGTCACCGCGTACATGCTGTAGAATCCAAAATATTTTCCTTGGAGAGATAGGAACTTGTGTTCGTCAGTATCTTGAGGCACAATATCAGTGAGCTCCAGGCCATCGGCCACTTTAGTCGCTCCCCAAAGGCTGGCCACTAAGATGCATAGGAAGACGAGCATCGATAAAACCTGCAACAAACCATAAACTATTTAAACATTTGATTAAAAATTGTCTACAAACAATGGAACAAATGATTTAAGTGAAGAATAAGAAATCGAGTGTAATAAATGATTTACCTTAACAGTTGGTTTCAAAATAAAAGGCGCATAATTATCGCGTGCCAGTCGCGTCAAGCTGAGGCTCAGACAAACCGCTGGTTCTCCGGATGGATGCTGGATGTTTGCTTCCGGGTCGAGGGGATCCTTAGCTGAATCACGCCAGTTATCCTAAATAGTTCACAATTTATTTATAGTACACTTTTATGAAAATAAACATTTTTTCTCCTTGCGACAATGATCTTACAAATGTCAGTACGAGCAATATTGCCTTCATTCTCATGTCATTTTAAAGAAATGTCAGTAATCTTCTTGAAATAAGCTGGTTTTTTAATCAGAACTTTATGGTAAATAGTAATTAAAACTTTTAATAATGGATATTGAATGCGCGTAAAATGGCAATACATATACAAACGGATCAAAAAATAACTTAATATTTGATTTAAAAAATTGGAGATTAGTGAATAACAAACCTTCTCCACAAGACTGGTAACAGTTTGCAGCCTGTCTGGCGGAAGCGCCCTCGTTACAGCCTGCACCTTCCTCGGTGCCTGGGGAAGCAGCCGCCCACCTGCGCGTGGTCCCAGTCGTCGGTTAGACAGAGGTGGGCCGTGTCCTACTCCCGGGATTATGCAGCACAGCACGTCGCAACGCAGAGCGGCACGGCGGCGCATGTCCAAGGAAATCATGGCGGGGTACACGAGCAGCATGGACGCGAGGTTGAACAGCAGAAGGATTGCAGCCTGGGAAAAATACAAAGCATTAGATTGAAAAACTAATAATATTCTATGTATATCTGATCTAAAAATTCACTAAGGATCGAATTTAGATGATTTAAAGGTTAAGGTACGCCTTAAAAGTGTTATTTTTTACAGAAAATTACACTTGTAAGGCTTAAATCATGTAAGTATTAACTACGAATTCGGGCCTAAGATGTAATTAAAAATTAGTAGGTAATTTAGATTCAAGCATTATCAACCGTTTTTCATATAAACAAATGTGATAATAATTTTTCGTAATTTTCTTGTGTGATTTTGTGAAAGGTCATTTTAAATTATATTTAAAAAAATGATAACTCGTTTCACTTTCACTATTCATTAATTTATTTACACTATTTATAACCTCTCTTCTGCACTTATCAACGACTCCTAAACACCCACCCGAGTCTAATCTCCATGTTGTTCTTTAGTCTTAAGTTTGGTATTAGTAATATTAGCATCAAAAATGTTAATTATCATTATAAATAAATAGTGAAAGTAAACAAATTTATAATTTTTTAATATAATTTAAAGAAATACGTTATTAAACTTGTTGATTTGGGTTGTATAAAATATTAAAATAATTATGAAATGCATCAGATTTTTAATTTCTACATAGTTTCTACAATGAATCACATTTTTCCACATATTACTTATTACTGTTTTATTTTATGTTGTGTTGTTTTGACTACTTCTTTTGTTTAAATAAACTAGAAATAATTTATCTAAGTGTAAAATGTAATTTTTAATGGAATTTAAAATAAATTAAATTTTGATAAATACATTTTATTATTAAGTTCTGCAAGTTAAGTTAAGAATAAACAAGGAGTTCTACAAACTAAACACAAAAACCATAAATAAATAAAAATATGTAAAATATAATCATAATAGTGTAAATACTTCAGGTATTACTGATAGTATTTTATCCAGTGTCATACTAACCACTATTTGAGATTTGTATCTGATTTTGTCACAAAACCACACTTATATCTCATTTACCAATCATCGATACAATCAGATAAAAATCTCAGATAACTGTCCCACATACAACCGGTTAAAATAACGGTTTGACTGTCACTACTAAATATGTATGTATGTAGTTTGTTTATGCTAAAACATATTACAATAAAATAATAAGAATAAAAACTATTTTTTGATCTACTTACATCAAACTATGTATTTCCATATTGACTAAAGTTTGCGTGAAATTAAATATTACATGATAAGTTATCACTTTTATTTATGTACTAAAATTAAAATCTATACTAAGACATATTTAAATCGTGTCCTAATTTAGACAACAGATGAATTAAATACAGTAACTCTTCACTCAGCGCAAATGTTTCATGATATAAAATATGTTGTGTCGTCTTAAGTCGATGAGGTCGGCGGAATGGAACCTGGTCTCCAAGTGAAGACTAAATGTAGTGTGAATTATATTTCTTATGACAGTTTGACACCAACCATCATTCAGTTTATTTATTTGATATATATCAAAATATTAATTCAAATAAAATTTGTTTTAAAAAAAGTTAATAATTTTACCTGCAGACAGAAAACTCGCAATGCTGGAATTGGTATAAGTGCTGCAGCGAAGAAAGCGCAGGCATTACTTAGTGATGTAAGAAGTACGCTTAGTCCCGTAGTTCTCAGTACAGCAGGAGTTTTCCCTTGGCAACTTTCTCCATCCCGTTCGTCGCAAGGAGACTCCGCATATGCGTGAGTCAGGAGGAACATGTCGTCTACTCCTAACCCGAGAGCGAGGAATGGGATTATCTGCATGGTAGATGCATTGAAAGGTATTCCTGAAAATAACCAATAATTTAATTATATTTACATGAATATTTCACTATTTTGGGCATTATTAAATACTAGGGGAAAGTATCTTTAAAAAAACTAACCCATAAAAACCAAGTTTTTATTATACTCCCTTTCTCACTGAATCAGGTTTCGTGCCTACTGCACGCGTCAGGGACATTACTCAATTGTATGAAAAAACCATTAAAATTTTGAAAAATCCAAAATTATACTATAATTATTAAATTTTTTTAAAAGAAAATTTGTTAGATCATTTTTATCGTCGCCACGAGTTTGCCTGCAAAGTTTCAGCTCGATTGGATCACGGGAAAAAGGTTAAAAAATCGATCCAAAGTTTTTCCGGCAGACAACAAATCGCTACTAGTTAAAAGAAAGGGAGTAAAAATAAATATCTCCTCATGCGATGCAAGATTTCAGAGTTTATACACAACATTCAATACAATAATACTGCCCTGACATGTCAATTGTTCTATTATTTTTGCTCCGATTCTATGACATTTGTTTTTACATTTTTTATGATTCTGCAATATGTACATATTTGTTTTTAGTTTGGAGGATATTCAGAGCATTCCAGACAGATCTAGTTGTTCATTATATAAAGTACTACAGCGCAATAATGAATAAAAACTCAATATACAATAAACAAAGAATTACATAAAAATTTAAACAAAATTTAGTAAGATATGGACATACCGATTAAAGCGCAAAATCCTAATCCGGCTGCAACTGTGACCGACAGTAATAGGACACCAGCTATTCCGACACCAGCTTGGGACTTCACCGAATCCTGCCATTGGACCAATGAAACGGCGACATACACCAACTGAAATAAATCAAAACATTCACTGTAAATAAAAACACCTGGGTGTTTGTTTAGTAAAACAACAAAATGTGAGAAAATAATTATGTAGAAAATATATTTATTGGTTGGTAATGCTTAAATAAAAATTATTAAGTTACGGAAACCGAAGGAATTACTTACGATGCAGACATATCCAATAGCGATCTTTGGAATTGACAGCTGAGTGAGTTTTCCGAGAATATTGTTGAGGGTCGATGTTGAAAATGCGTAGAACTCGTAAGACTGAGACATTTTCTCGGTGTGTGTGAATTTGTGGATTTCCTGGAAGGTTTCAATGCACGGTTAAAGAAAATACAATACTTTAAAAATAAATCACTCGTTTAATAGGTCTACGTATTACCTACGTACAAGGTTATGTTTACGTCAGCAATGACAAAGCTTAGTAAGCCAAGCAAAGCCAAGAAAAATACTATTACACCTTTTTAACAATACACAAAGTTAAATAAATTAAAGCTAACTTTGAATGAATTATTACAAGCAATGCTGAGACACGCATCAAGACAATATGACATCTTAGAATTTTACTGTATTGTAGGTTATTTACTTCAATGTTATTGTGATCTCATAAGATATGACAGAAAAAAGGTTCATATTTCAAATTCTTCTGCATCAGGCAGCTCTAGAAATCTCAGGATATTAATTTTCAGCATAATTTTTGGCAATTCATTGAAACGAGAGATGTGAAATACGTATGGTATTAGAACTGATTTTCTAATGGAGCTTAGCGACACACTTACAATGTAAACTAGTATCAAGTGTTTGTTTTCACCTCTGAGAACTTTTTCTGCCACGCATCCAACACGGCAGCTGCCTTCTCCCGGGTCCAACCCGTGTGGTATTCTCGATAACGATCGGTCCAATAGTCATAGAGCTCTCTCTCAGTCATGAGTTGCACCACACTCTGCAGCGCCCGTGCACTACTCAGCCCGCCGCTCTTGTTGTGCACACCCCCTCCCACAATCAGTTCTTCAGGCCAGTGCATATACTTTGCCGCAAGGCCGTAGCAACCACCGGACAGCTCGGCCGCCACATCGGGAGGCTGGAATAAAATAGATATTTCAGTCAATAGCTGTAAAATGGTTGAATATTTGTATGATAAATATAAATCTGAAATATTAATCACACCATTCTCATATGCTAGTACTCGCCACTAAATAAACGGAATATAATAATGGGTTGTTCTTTAGGGACTGGACAAAGCGACTGCATATTTGGGTGGTGATGAAGAACAAGACATCCAAAGATGAGATGGTCAGACAATATTTCATTCGTTGCAGGAATCCAATGGCAATGCCTGCCGTAAGATACACATACATATATCCAAAGATGAGATGGTCAGACAATATTTCATTCGTTGCAGGAATCCAACGGCAATGCCTGCCGTAAGATACACATACATATATCCAAAGATGAGATGGTCAGACAATATTTCATTCGTTGCAGGAATCCAACGGCAATGCCTGCCGTAAGATACACATACATATATCCAAAGATGAGATGGTCAGACAATATTTCATTCGTTGCAGGAATCCAATGGCAATGCCTGCCGTAAGATACACATACATATATCCAAAGATGAGATGGTCAGACAATATTTCATTCGTTGCAGGAATCCAACGGCAATGCCTGCCGTAAGATACACATACATATATCCAAAGATGAGATGGTCAGACAATATTTCATTCGTTGCAGGAATCCAATGGCAATGCCTGCCGTAAGATACACATACATATATCCAAAGATGAGATGGTCAGACAATATTTCATTCGTTGCAGGAATCCAATGGCAATGCCTGCCGTAAGATACACATACATATATCCAAAGATGAGATGGTCAGACAATATTTCATTCATTGCAGGAATCCAATGGCAATGCCTGCCGTAAGATACACATACATATATCCAAAGATGAGATGGTCAGACAATATTTCATTCGTTGCAGGAATCCAACGGCAATGCCTGCCGTAACATACACATACATATATCCAAAGATGAGATGGTCAGACAATATTTCATTCGTTGCAGGAATCCAATGGCAATGCCTGCCGTAAGATACACATACATATATCCAAAAATGAGATGGTCAGACAATATTTCATTCGTTGCAGGAATCCAATGACAATGCCTGCCGCAAAATACACATACATATCAGAATAAAACAAAAAGATGAAAAATAAAAATATGCGTATTGGTATTACAACAAAATATACAATAACAAAATATATATTGATATATATGAGTATGCATATACAGGGTGTACCAGAGCTAGAAGCAGAAACTTGGCCGGTAGATTCCTACCTATGTTATGAGTCTAAAATGTTCAAGCAACCATGACCAATAATTATGGAGATGTGCAATAACAAAGTTTGCATTTTTTTTTTCAATATTACTGACTTATTTTTTGCCTAAAGTTGAACTATCATTACAGTAAGTTATATCCATTATGAAAAGTTCATTTTCTTCAATACAACTTAAATAATATGATAAAAACCTTTTTAAAAAAAAAAAAAAACTTTTTTCAATTTTTGCAAGGTTTTTTTTTTATCATTTTATTCGACTTATAAAACTAATGAATTTTTAAAGAGAAAAAAATTATATATATATATATATATTACATACGAGTAACTTATCAGTCTCATTCAATTTATTAAAACTCCTTCATAAAAATACAGACCACTCTAAAAAAATCTTGTCACATATATATTGAGTATTACCAATTTTCTCCCACATTAATTTGTCAACATTCATTCATGGCTATGACTAAGATTACCAATTTCATTCGTACATCAATGAATGAAAAGTACAAATATTATTCGGTATTTTTTAAGCACTTTCTATGCACGGATAGTACAAAACATAATTTTACGTTTTCATTTAATACTAGATGTAACCAGTTAAAAATAACGGTACTTTTACATGTCGGTTCCTAAGGAATAAGTATTTATTAATTTTATTTTAAAAAATTGTAAAAAAAAAACGAAAAAATTTTACTATAAAGAAGTTACGGACGTTGCACGAAGTAAATTTTGCGTTCAGTATTCAACACAAGTGGTCAATGTTAAAATATATTTAACCGCAAACGTTTCGTACACGAAATTTTTTTTGTTTATTTTCAAAAAAAAATGTCAACGTAATGATGGATGGCGGGAGAAGGCCCGAGGCTCGGAGTAATTGAGTAATCGTGGACGTCTCACGGGCATATTTCACGGAGCCCATCGACAGCGACACAATGCCGCGGCGCGGGCGGCGCTCCTATCTCCGGGCCGAAATAACAATATGGTGTTTTTCTTTAGAAAACTATCTCGGCGTGGGTGGCGGCCGGCTCCGCGCGTCCCGCTCGCACGCGCGCCGCGCGCCGCCCGGACAGGGACGGAGCGAGGTCGGAGCAAAAAGTGAGCAACAAAAACGCGCCGTCCGTATTATGCCGGGTCCGGAGAAAAAGGCAAGAGTGTTGCGTTACACCGGGTAGCCGGGGACGGCGCGCAGTCCCTCGCGACTGCGCGTCAAATTGGAAGATGTCCTAATCAAAGTAGTGATGGGTCCGCTCTGTACTCACTACTACAATGTAGTACTACACTACATTGAAGTGCACACTTCGCACATTTTGATGTGTAGTGCACACTACAAACTACAAACACCAAAGTTTTTGAAAGTATAAACTTCAAATAGTACACTTCATTTCAAAGCGAACACTACAAAGTACATACACTTCAAAGTTATTGAAAGTATGAGAAACACATTTTAAATAGTGTATTTTTTACGTGAAATTTTTGGAAAGTTGATGTAGATATATGAAGAATTTTCTGGAATCTGTAACAACCCCCCCCCCCCATGGTTTGAAAATTTTTTGGAATCGAACGATACTTCATTTCATTTAAAAATTAATTTACTTCATTTCATACTTCATTTCATTACTTCACTTCATTAATACTACAATTACTTCATTACATTACTTCACTTCATTAATACTACAATTACTTTATTACTTCACTTCATTTCGTAGTACTACAATTGTAGTGTACACTTTGTAGTCTTCAAACTGGTGAACGTGTGTGTGTTGTAGTCTTCATTTTGAAATGAAGTTTTTCCCTTCGCTAAATCAAAGTATCCCGCTAGTAGAGCGCGGTTGAATTTTTTCCGATTTATAATGTATCGAAGGTATTCTGCATTAACCTTCAGCCGTGCAGTAAGTCTACCCAGCCAATTAAAGCCGTGATATTTTTGCAAATACGCGCAACATAATACTTATATTTTATTTAACATTAAAAAAACATTTACGCTTGGATATTGTCAGATTAATTTTACAGAAATGATTATTTTTTTAAATCAATCTAAATGTAAAGTTGATGCGTGGGATTTCATCTGCGATAAAGACATCACATCTTACATTAATTTTTCAGTAAAAAGAATAACAATTATGACTCTCATGAATGAAATGAATATAGGAAGGATGGTCGTAATTCGTAATGAACGTAGTCATATTGAATTATATTATTTTATTTGCGATTTTTTAATTACTAATTCCCAATAAGTAGTAAATGGATAATCATTTTAAAGCCAATTAAAGGTAGTAGTAAAAGAATTTTATTGTCATTTAAAATGAAAATTATTTTTCTTACAGTAATTCAAGTCAACAGCAACTGCGTACGCATATTTTCTAGCACAGCACGTACAGTAAAGATTAAATAAAAAAGGGATTGATTTATCCTGGCGTCGTCTAGCTACTATTATTCAAAGGTTTTTGGCATTTATATAAGTTGATAGCGAATAAACGAACCATTTACACTGTAATGGAAATTCACATTCCTGTAGAGAGTGAAGAAGGAACTAATTAAGGAAAGATGTTTGTAGTTATAATTGGTAGAATTAAAAGTGTGGCTGAGATAGTTTGGTCATGTGGCACAGGCACAAGAAGGCAAATGAGATAAAACATATATTGAAGAAGGGCCCTGTTCAAAGTGTAATATGCAAGAATGGTGTTCCAGCGTTCGAAATGGGATGAGGGTGAGTTAGTTTTGGTTCATTAGCAAAACTTTATTTTGGCATTGAAACGTCAAATGAATTTAGAATAGAAGCAACAGGCGAAAATGTTCATTTTACGACGGGGTCCAAATAAAAACACAACGGCCGAAGCGAAAGATAGAAGACGCGAAAATAAAAGGTTGAATAGGCTTTAGAAAGACCGAATAAAGATGGACGACGCGCGTTTAGAAATGCTCTCCAGAGGTGTCGTGTGAATGCCAACGATTTACAGGTACTGTAAAAGCTTCACCAAAAATTGACAATACAGGTAAGGGGAACCTTCCGCCATTGTGGGGCTCCGGTCGCCAAGAAACGGCTTCGCGGAACCGGGTCGACGGGTTCGGGACGCGTTCCCCGCGCCGACAGCGGGAATTTCACATTTTTTTAATAGAAAAATCTTAACTTTGGTTTATAAAATACGTTTATGAAAAAGATTTTCTTTTAAAATGAATATTAACATTAAAAAACGATTTTAAAAATCACAATTTTACCGCCAAAACGCTTACTTTCGCAAGTGACGTTTGGCATGTCTTTTTATGTCATCCGGCGTGTAACACGTAACGGCAAATTCGCGTATTTAGACGTTCATTCGTTTTTTTACAAAACAAGCCGGCTTTTTTGTATAGTGTGTCCATAATGTCAGGGAAAAAGTTTTGTAGATATTATAGGTATGGTACCCAAATGTAGAAATTCATTCCTGAAAACTGAAAAATAAATCCAACATTGATTTTTGAGTTATCGGATTTTCCTTGTGAAAATCCGTCCTCCATTATTTTAAATGTGTTCTTAGATGGTTATTTTATTAAAATAGGCCACAAACACGGCAAAATCCATAAAAAAAACAAGCAAACACCAGTAAAAACAAAGTGAGACTAACGGTTACCATAGAAGCGAAACAAATTACAATGATCACGTATGTTTGTCTATAATTCTAGCCAAACAACGTCACGACCAATCACATCGCGTTTTAAGGATTCGTGTTTTTTAAAAAATTTATTATAAAAATTATGAATGAAAACCTTATCCACACCATCCATACTGACTTACAAATATAATTTATTTTTCCGAATCTATTTCATATATTTTCATAGATGTCTGTAAAATGTGAAATTACCCTATCGGCACATTTTTCACAGAAACCAACGTTGTTTTGATTCCCCGTCATTCGGACGGACGTGACGGTCGAGCGGCGAGAAGAAAGCGACCGCTGCTTGTGCGATAAAAATGTTGATAAAGCTGAATCACAAGAGCGAATAAATAATTCGCGTTTTTTAATATTTCGACATTTTGTTTTGTAATTCTAAAACGAGCTGTGAGGTCCAGCTACTGTAGCGAAACACGTTACAAAAACGGGGAGGCTTGAGAAAATCACATAAATGTAAAGACGATGTGGTTGAAGCGAGATTGGTGTGCCAGGATAGAAGCGATGATTAGTTAGTTAGTTAGTTAGTATATAATGGTGAGGATATAAATTTAAAAAAAAAAATTGTTAAAAAGTATTTATCAAAGGTCGTTTATCGCCTTGTGGCAACACTGATTATTGACGGATCTATTCGCACTTTACGGCAATTTTTTCTACGTATTAATTTGACAAAAATCACTAATTACTGATACCCCGACTGTTCTGGCGTTTCAACATAGCCTACAAATGGGACAGCAATGGATTCGTACTACCAGATGATATTATTAATTGCTATTAACATATAATCACACGAGATTGTAATATACAGGTGTCTCATAGCTAGTAGCAAATGCTTCAATACAACTCAATAAAAAGATAAAAACCTTGTAAACTTTGAAAAACTATTTTTTACAAAGTTTTTATCATTTTATTTAAGTTGTATTAAAGTGAATGAATTTTTCATAATTGATATAAGTTACTGTAATGATAGTTCAATCTTTTGCAAAAAATAAGTCAGAAATATTGATAGTCATGGTTGCTTAAACATTTTCTACTCCAAGGCAGGAGTCCATCTGTAAAGTTTTTGCTAGTAGCTATGAGACTCCCTGTATAAAAAAATTCGACTAAGGAAAGATAACAAATTTTTTACCTTACAAAAATACTTCACAATTTGTCAATACATCTGTCAATAATCCTGTCTGATCTATCAATAATTTTTATCAAAGATGTTTGATAAATCTTATTTTTCATCCCCCAATTTAATTTTAATACATTTCCGCTACACTATCGATGCCACCCCACTTAGGAAAAATTGCCTCTTAGCTAAGCCCTGCTTTTACAATGATATAGAGTATATTTTTGACGGGCTACGGAGAAGCGATGGTGGCTATGTCATTTAGTCGCCGCGCTGCCGTCCACGGGTTTGAGGTTCGAGTCTCCTCGTGTAATTTCGTTTTATATGAATTCCATGAAGTTGCGTACTTAAAAGACAGACAGGCAATGAAATTTTTATATTTATATTTAGATTAGATACATACATATACATATATATTCAAGGCTATAGATATATGTACATATAATAAGACAATTAATAAAGAAGCCCACATTAAAGAAGACATGAAATAAGCCTTAATGTGAGATGGACTAAAAATTTTCTGTATTATTTTTTGTAAAAAGTCGTTCTCTAAATTCTTTTACACAGCTTCCTATAAATTAAGTTTATTTCTTAAATTTTTATCAGATACCAAATTTATTAGTTACGATAAAATTAACGTTTTTTGCGGAAGGTATTAAAAATACGGTTTTACTAATATAATTAAACATTTATACTCTATAAAATTTAGAATTCAAAATGAATCGTCTGAAATCATTCATTTGATTTGAATCCGTGTTCCTTGGTATCTGCCGCAAAATTTGAAGGTTTAGTGAGGAATTTTAAAACGTGCTGACCTGCTGTGACTTCTTATTGGGCGCAGTCTCGGGGCAGTGCTCGTCCGCGGGATTCAGGCACGGCTTCTCCTGGTAGCCGGTGCTGATGCCGGCCCTCTTCATGTAGGACTCCAGCGTGGGGAAGGGGAAGTCGTGGAAGTTCCGCTTCATCTCCTGCACCATCTTCGACGGGTTCAGGTGGGTCCACTTGCTCTGCAGGGCGTCCCTGGGGGAGTTTCCGATACCGCTGGGGAAAATATTCATTCCGTTTTTATTACTATTGCCGCTATGGGTATTTACTTCATAAATAAAACATAACATATTCTCGTTGAATAAAAGCTGACAGATAAGAAATTCACGTTTAACTGTAACTGTTTCCGGATATTTTATACGAACCGTATGTTTTCCGGGAAACGATTCTCGACGTTTAATTCAACGTCATCAGGAGGACGACCTTTACCCGCGGAGGCAGAGGGCGTTGAGTAAGAATTCAACGAAACGTCGAGAATCGTTTCTCGGAAAAACATACGATTCGTATAAAATATCCGTAAACGGTTACAGTTAAATATGTCTAACGACCGTAATAACAAGCTTAACTCTTTAAGAAATTCACGTTTCGCTTTAACATTTGAGCGGGCAGGCTGAATACATACTGTAGAAAGAATTATAAAAAGACTTCGACATCCATGTTAATACAATATGGAGTGTTCTTTAAAGGTATAGAACATTAAAAAATAATAAAAATCATGGTACTTTCTTTATTGGAAAGACAATTTTGTTCCATTAGTGTTTAAAATATAGAGCGATTTTTTAAAGGTTCTTTTTCTAATCGGCAACACTTTTCCCAGGGACAACGAATTTGACAACTGATGGCTGATTTGGGCTCAGTTTGGTTTGCCATTTCACTATGAAAAGATTTACGCCAGAACAACGCTTGCAAATAGTGAAAATTATTTCGAAAATCTTGATAACGTAATCATATTTAAGCACCAATAATATAAAATTATCTTTCCAATAAAGCCTATAAGCCCCCACAGCCCCACATCCCACAGCCATAATCACGATTTTTGTATTTGTATGTATTTTATTTCAATTTAATTTTCAATACCCCCCAAAAATACCTTATACTTTGATGTATGAAAATAATTCTTAAAAGGTATATAGAAATAGTAAAAAAAATCGTAATAAAATAGTAATAAGTAATCTATAATAACTTTTATAATAATAATAATAATAAATATTAATAGAATAAATGTTTAAAAAAAAAATATATTAAATTATCAATCAAAAGTTAAATATAATTTTGTAATTTCTTGACACTGTTCACATTCAGCGACCTTTATTATTTGTTCAAAAAGCCTATAAACATAAAATACTGAACTATTTGAATAAGCAAGTTCGCCGTTTAATAATAAAAAAATCCAATTTTGTAACTTTTTTGTCAAGCTCGCCAACCTTAGGTCCCCGCAGCGCCAGCAATTTTCAGTGGAATTTTCACAATTTCACAGATTGTAGAAAGGGGAGACCCAACGTGTGCGAGCAATAGTAATACCAATGCTGTAACAGTATGTTGGTCTGTATTGTCACTAAAATTTAAAAGGTATTCATCTATCATAATACACTCTTGTAAAATTATAAACGTGTTCCGTTTTTGAAAAATATTAACGTTATTTCTAGGAAATTCATTTTTTCGGTAAAAAGTTAAAATACTCGTATCTTGTGATTTACATAAAAAATACCACTCGCTTAATTTTAAATTTATTTATTGTTTGCTATCGTAAGGAATTTACACATATTAAATTGAAGGTAGGTGCTTAACTAGATAAACATGTATGTTCTAAAGCAACCACTTGAAGATTTTTAAGTTTCATGAAATGATAGTTTTGTATTATTGTAACCTTGTTGAATATGTTTAATTTTAAATCTTACTATCTCAAAACTACCCCAAAATCAGTTAGTAAGTTTTACGTCTAAAGGGACGATTATAAAAAGAACATAGTACAATACTGAAACGCGTACATTCAAGTCGGCTTTATACAATTTGGGCCGATTAGCAAATCATTTCTTACTTCTCTCGTTCAAAAAACAGTGCACATTTACGCATTTTTTTGTACAAAATATACTGCTCAGATGAGTTAATAGTCAGAATATTTTGAGTATGTCCAAATTTTTCAGAACAGAATTGGATTGTTTTTCACAGGGACATCAACGTTCAATTAATGTATATTATAAATGTCTCACAGAGACGAAACTGTGTTTTGTTCAAGGGAGAGTAGGTATAGAAGTCTTTTTTTTGTTGGGTGGCCATAAGACTTACGACCTATCGTACGGTTGGCTTAGGTGATCACTTTACACATATGCAACGTTCGCCATTTCCACCTATGATAGAATACCATGTCTGTTAATTTTTGGAAGTTGTATATATATTTAAATTTTTGCGCCACTTTTCACATGTGAGTTCTAACGACCCTCAAGCGGCTAGCACCAAAGCTTTTTCCTCCCCTTGAATAACCACAGATGTCGCTAAATGAAACATCTATATTGATTTTTGGAATAAAAGGCGAACGTTGCATATGTGTAAAATGATCACCTAAGCCAACCGTACGATAGGTCGTAAGTCCTATGGCCACCCAAAAAAAAAGACTTCCGTACCTACTCTCCCTCGAAAAAAATACAGTTTCGTCTTTGTGCGACATCTATAATATACATTAATTGAGTTAATAGTCAGCAAAGAAAGTTTATAGTCAGCAAAGAAATAGAAAGCGTGTAAAATAGTAATTGTAACTCACGGTATGGTGACGGCGAGGTCCGGGCCGAGCAGCTTGGAGCCCTCCCAGAAGCAGTCGAGCGGGGTGACGATGGAGCAGGGTATGACCCGGTCCAGGATGCCGTCGATGTAGAAGGCGTCGAAGTTGGGCACGCTGGGCCTGTAGCAGAGGTCGTGCAGGCGCCAGGTGTTGTCGAATATGTGCACCGTCACGGAGATGGCCCGCTGCAGCGCGGCCTGGTGCGCCAGCAGCGCGCGCGCGCTCAGCGTGCTGGCCGCGGGGTCGCGCGCGCCCTGCACCACCAGCTGGTGCGTGTCCGCCGCGTCCCCGCCACCACCACCACCCCCACCCTCCCCGCCCAGCGCGTGACGCGAGTAGCGCATCTCCACCTCCAGCCGCCCGCCCTCTGGAAAGGTACATCAGATTCATATACAGTGAGCCCGACAATGTCACTCGGACAATTTGTTTTATTTTTATATTATTCGGAAAACCGACAGCTAACAATAATTAAGTAAATATAAAGAATGAGAAACATAATAGCCAATTACAGGTTTTCACTGACAGTGACAAAATATAGCATATGATATATAGTATATTGATAAAATTATATAACATATAATTTATGTAATGGAAAATAATAACATATACATATTTTATTTGAAAAATGGATCGGAAAGCAAGCGTCGCACGTGAGTAGGCTTATTTTGAAATAAGTTTTACTTATACTTTTTTGTGACTGCATTAAATTTGATGCAAGTTCGCCACAAGACTATTTTGAAATAAGTATTGCCTGTAGTTTGTAAATAGAAAAAAAAAGGGAAGTAAAAAGAAGAGGGTTGATTCTTAAAACTTTAGGAGGAACATTGAACAAGAGCTTGGATTCAGTACAATGTATTGAGCCTGAGGAAATTTTTAGCAAAAAGATTAAGTCTGCTATTTCGCGACGTTTTTGCAGAGGTCATGAATTTCGAGATATTGCTCTCGTATTAAGTTCAATTTCAGCCGATACGACATGTATTTGATAAAAAAAAATTATATACATTCGATTCGTGATATTTGCACACTGTTTGCAGGATTCCAGATTTGTGGAAGTGTTTTCTAAATTACTACGCACAAATGTGCAATACAGGATTTTGGGGGAAGTAGAGCTACGCATTACGAAGCCAAGCGCGAGGGAAGCCTTTATTATAATGTCATCGATGTGGGCATCAAAGAGTAGTTTACTATCATGGTAAACACCTAGATCTCGCACACATGACGAGTGTTGAAAATGTTGGCCCTTTATCATGTAGTAGATAAAATGTTGCGTTTGCGACTGAATGAGACAACTGAACATTTTGAAGGATTAAGGTCCAAAGAAGCGCATGGAGTTAATTTTCAGAAAGTTTACCAATCATTTTAATATTTGATACAATGTGAATCATGTGATTGCCCGTTTCAGATCCCACAAATTTTACTAATTCACTATCAATTAATTACTACTTAAAAATATATACTGGTCTAGAAAAGGAGTTAAAAATTGAAAATATTGATTTTCAGGCGTATTCTAGTGTATAAGTAAAAATTCGAAAGAATATCACATCGTCCCTTTAAGGGATAAAACTCACTAACCGCAAATATTGGTCAAAATTAGTTAAGAATACCAACATTCATACTTTTCCATTTCTATTCCAGGTAAAAATCTATAAGCGAATATTCCGTGCCTATTTTACTTATTTAGTGGTAAAACTAAAACCTAATTTGGACATTTTCAATTATTTTAATATCACATGTTCAATGTTTAAACCTCATTATCACAGGACTACTGCAAAGTGTGTTTGTGAGTTTTACCTCTAAAGGGACGATATATACTGTAACGAAAGTTAGATTATTTAAAAATATATAAAAAAAAAAAAAATTCGAGAACTAAATTTGGCAGTTGCACAACGCGTTAGCGCGAGCCTATAAAAATATATGGAAGGTTTCAATTTGGAAAATATATACAACTTTAAAAATTTGATGTGTGGATGTTCTTAATTTGTGAAGTATTGACTCTGAATTCGGGCCTCATGTTTCCTATAAAATGTCGAATTCAGTACATTATAAATTAGTAATCCTAGATGACTGCATTTTTTTTGGATAATGCTGCCTTTCCTCCTGTACCCCCACAATTTCACTATATCACCATAGACTCTTGAAAAATCCATCCACATTTAAAAATATTTTTGTGTCAAAGTGTCAAAGTTTTAGAGGCAATATTTCACTTTCGGCGATTGCCCAATAAATCATAGGTGGGAAGAAAGGGTCCGCTGCAGCGCTCGGTCCTCGCACACCTGCTCGTCGCGACATTCCCATAGCCATTCCGGTGACGGTGAATGGGGCCGGGGGCGGAATGCCATTGTAAACAAAACAGCGCTTCGATTTACATAATAATGAGACGGAATGAAGACATCAACCCGGCTCGAGGAAACAGACATTACAGCGCCGGCGGCCGCCATTACGTGTCGTCTCCCGGCAATTACGCGCCCGAAATATCGCGGATGTACTCGCGACTAGATTTCGATTTGATTAAGGCCCGGTTGTATCAAGCTGGATTCATGTTTTTTTTTAATTTTTACTCCCTTTCTTTTAACTCGTAGCGTCTGTTTGCTTGTCTGACGAAAAAACTTTGGAAAGAAAATATCTCAAAAAACTGTTAAAATTTTGCACGCATCTTACTAATAACATTATTTACGATGTAGCATATTTTTTTGATAAAATGCGCCGTTTGCTCGATATAAATTTTTAAACTTTTATTTTTTATTTTAAGAAAAAAAAATGAAAATTATTAATTACTGATCTCATTCACAAAAAAAACTATTATTTTCGATCATTAACTTTTATCGAAGCGAATGAACTGTTAATATTCAATATAAATTACTTTTACGATAGTCTAACGTTTTGCAAAAGATAAGTCAAAAATATTGAGAGAGAAAAACGTAAACTTTGATGTCACTATGTTCAAACTGTTGACGTTTCACCCAATTCAAAGTGTAAAGAATATTTTTTATTCAAAAAATAATGAAGAACACTCGAAATTTTTGATACCTACCTGTATATCAATATTTACAGACTCTCAGGGAACAAAGTGCCATCCGTGGACAGACAGAGAAACTGCTGCAACAGGAATCAAAAAAGGAAGGGAAATACCGAAGTAACAAAAATACATCGAATTGATGATATAGAATATAGACATAAAAAGCTTCGTAACATTAATATTTAGCTTGTAGCCACAAGTAATACCAGCCGGTCTCCGTGACCGCTAATTTGTATATGGTTAATAGCGCACTCACGAAAAGTGAGTCGGCGTAGTGAGCACGATATAATAACCCGTACGATACCATCTCCGGGCCGAGCAGCTCGCATCTACCGGGCATTAACATATCTCGTAATTACTCGCGCATCTCATTAAAACCCTTAAAATGTTTCATAACCGCCGGCGGGAGATACGAGATCTCGCGGCGGTGGCACTCGGGACACGTTGCCACGGCAACGGGAATGATTTAATGCCAGACCGACTGAGAAATAGACACGGCATAATGAGAAGGACGAGATATCAAGATCGACCCGAGACAGCGACGCGAATGGCCGACATTTAAATGGAAAATTAAATGACTCGATTAAAATCCACACAGAACTAACAAAAAGAAAGCGCGGACCCTCGGAATAAATGCGGGTAAGTCAGCAACAGCGCGAAATCAAAAGAGCTCGTGGCGGGGACGTCTCGTGGTAAGGCGACGCTTAAGCGGTCACACAACCTTGAGGCATCCAAAAATACAATTTTTGGCTCATACAAAATTCGTTTTATTGCCTTTGTTTACAGTATACATTGGATGATATTTTTCATTAATAAATTATTTTGAAAATTTCAAAATGGCGGAGTTGTGTGCTGTTCCGAAAAGATTCTTTTTTGTGGCGCGCGCAGCTGGTGGAGGTAATCATTTTGCCAAGTTAATTATTTTCTACGGTGCAGCGTATCGAAAAAAGATCTTTTTTGTGCAAATGAGATCAATTTGAAAATATTTTTTCTCTGAAAAAACGAAGTTGAAAGTTCATAATTAGCAAACGGCGCAAAAAAATAAAAATAAAAATTACGCTACACCCTAGATGATGCTATTCGTAAGATGTTTGCAAAATTTGAACAAAACTGACCCAACATTTATTGAAATATCACCTCCACCAGCATAAAACAAAGAGTTTCGTGAAAACGCTAAAGAATTATGTAATTCGTTTAAAAAATTACCTACCACGCTGACTAATGCAAAGCTGAAATTAAAACATAAAATATCAGTAATTTTTTACGGATTTTAGCCAGTTTTGCAAAGAATTTATATAAGTAATTAGCTAAGCACCACGTCATTTCTTCGCAGGGATAGGCAGAGAGGAAAGATCAACATCTAATACAAGTAAATAGGTTAGCTGAAGTAAATCGCGTCCACAAAACCAATTTCGGTGACCGTGCTTTCGCGGTGGCTGGACCAAAGTTATTAAACTACCTATAAACCGAGACAAATAGACGGCTTACCACAGTTCAAAAAACTACTTATAGAATCAGCTACCTTATGTTTTCCACTCCTAGTATGCACTCCGTGAAAATACCTGATGCTTTCTGGCACTCCCAATTATTATAGTTTTGAACCTTAATTCCATTTTTTTAATGTCATCTAGTGAATAAGTTTTTTTTATTTTTTTTATTTTCAAGAAGCGCCCTTGAGGTGAGCATTCACGAAAACGGCGCAATGTAACTGATCCAACTATTATCATTATCACATTCTCCTCTCCTGGCAGACCAGTTATCCTCGTTCGCTTTGTCAAAGCTTTTAACACAAGATTTTAATAACGAATGAATTTATATTATACGAATTATTAAAAGACCAAGTCAAGGAACCAGGGACGTCACTGGCCGATGATTACGAAGAGAACTTATTTAATCGAAAGTCGAAACCACTCGGGTATTTGCAATAACATAATTGGAGGACCCGCAGTAACCAGGAGCGGAGATAATGATACACCGATGATCCAGTCCAAATGCAACCCAATCTATGGACGCACTTACGTATAATATGTGTTCTCAGTCGGTGAAAGGAGTAGCGACTGGGTGTTGGTTAATTGTAATTTTATTGCTCCATTGCGCGGCTTTGCCGGAATCAAATTCGTTCGCTGGGTCGTTTCTCCTCCCGTGGAATGTACGCAAATCCACCGCATCGGCTCTCGATGACACGTGTGTCAATGCGCGCGCTTCATTGTTACAGCCGGCAATTTGCTGGCCGAACATCGGACCCCACGCGGACCGTCATAAAATCGGCAATAAAAATACGAACATTCAGCAATGCCGCTATACAATGCACCCTCAATAAAAGCGCAATGCGCGTGTTTTTGACTATGTGGCAATCAAAAATGGCTTTATAATTTTTATATCACCGTCGTAAAATTGTTTATATCACCATCAAGCATCGTCAATCCGCAGCCGGACGAAGACCTCCCAATGCGTCTCTTCGATCCACCGCCAATGTTCTGATAATTTCATATATCCAGGCGATTTTGGACTCTTTAAGCAGTTTTTGGTCTTGTGGAAATCATTCATTTGTCTATCTATTATCGCTGTGTCTTAAAATATGGCCCGCCATTACTATTTACGATTTATAATAACGACACTCGGGTATATTCTTATTGATTTCCCTTACTAAAATAATCATATCTTGAACGTTCTTATACAAAATGTCCAGAATAGATTCCTGCCTTAATTATTTGTCGAGAATGTTAAATCATCAACAATATCCTAATACGAATAGTTATGGAGATTGGCGACTTAAGAAAGTGTATGTTTTTAAATTTTTCGAACACTAACTAACTAACTAACTAACCATCAAGTCGTTTCTCCGCAGGGGTAGGCAGAGAGGATTGAACTCACACTCTTCTATCCTGGCACACCACTTTTGCTTCGGCCACATTCATACATCTTCTCATACAAGTTCTACGGTTGTTGCGGCTTTTAACGGGGCCATCCTCAAACACCTGTTGTATCTGATCGTGCCAGGTCTTTCGCGGACGCCCTCTATTTTTCGAGCACATTTCTGTTAAATCTTAATAATTTATAAATCGCTTTAATAGAAGTGAAATAAAATGATAAAAACCTTTTAGAAAAAATTACATTCATACCATCTCATCGAAATGGTTAAATTAAGTACAATAATAAAGAAAATATTCTCAGAGTATAATTTTGAATCACTTAGTAGTACTTAAATAAAAAATACATAATTAGCATTTATTTAAATCCTTACAGTATGATAAGAATCTCCCTTTCCACACTTGTCGTTTCACAATCGATGTTATTAGGCCGTATTCTGAACTAAGCAATAATGCTATTTTTGTAACTTGACAGTTATTGTACAGCATTGTATTGCCGTCGATTTTTGTTTGACAGTTTGAAATGAATGAATTCAATCAATTAGAAAGCTCTTTATTCATAATTGTGCATAACTTAACGTTAGTTTACGTTTTAGAGCTTTCTGATGTCAAACTTAAAACGTCAAAATGGCGGCAATGTTATACGTAACTGTCAAGATACAAAAATAGCAATATTGGTTAGTTTAGAATACGGCCGATTTTTTACGAATGAACAGCAAATATGTAAACAAATATTTCCGCTATATAGAAATTGACAGATGTTATGACATTTCTCATAGAAATTTTATGCGTTCACAAATAAATACATCCTGTTTATTTTGTATAACGATATTATTATCCTAAGAATATATCATTCTTCGCCTTTGTTGGTGGTCTAGCTCAGTGTTTCTTTTTCTGACACTTCTAGAAATTCCCAACACTTCACTCAATACTACACTGTTATCTGAAACTTCTGCTTTAGCTTAGTATTCAGATTGCTTATTATTTGAGGATTGGAAGAATGCACCAATCAAAGACCTCTTTCACACACTTGAAAGTCATATTCAATTTTCCAAAAGCACTCACGCTTAGTATTGTTTTCCTTGTCATTAATTTCTGTAATAAAATAAAAATTTCAGACGCGGCGTGTCAAATAATATTGTCGCGATGCAATGTCACGTTTCAGGAATGGTTTAGGTGATTTTATAAATAATACTCGAGATGAAAATAATGTAAAATGAGATCCAGATCTATCTTATTTCTCATCAATAATGAAATCGTGGACAATTATTAAGCCATGTATTCACTAGGGGACAAATCGCGAAACATTCCGCTCGGCATGTCGCATCAACATCTACGCTCATGTTTCGGGGACAATGACGCGGTCATTTGACGTGTACACACCGGGACTCGTATATCTTGTCGCGGAAATGTCGGCCGATGAGGTTACGATGACAGCTGCGGTATCTCATTTGGCGAAAACGGGGTTCCGCGCAATTCGAAATGTTTTTTTGGGTCGCACTTTCAAATTAACGAAGTTTTACTGTAGTAAATTGAATATTATTAAAAACAAGGTCCTTTTTGCAAATAATTATTGTTTTCCACACGTCGCGGAAATATATCGCCCTATGAGGTTATGATGATAGCCGCGTATCTGTTTATGTTAATGAGTTTATCGAAAAGTAAGAGGAGAAAAAAGAGGAGAATGCGAAATTATTTACTGCAAAGAGAAAGAAGGACGGACATTCTATGCGATCTTCGATCGATACAGCTCGACGAGTTCGAGAACGATTTCGTTTCCCCGCATTGTCATCTTGACAGATGCAGCGCATGCGTATTCACTTGTTTACATACCACGTGGTTGTAACTGACGCTCCGCGGAATGTTGCAGTGAGTACGCTCGGGTATCGTGCGCATGGCAACGTTGCCACGGCACGTAGAAATGCCGCGCTATGTTGTGCGCGAGGTCGCGGAACAGTGCACGACGTTGCAACGTCACGTAGACTGTATGCCGCGCGTGCTGTTGAGGGACAATTTGTCCCCTAGTGAATACATGGCTTTAAAAGACACACAATGTTATCTATATCTAGGTGATCTGAAGACGAGCAGACAACACTAGAAAACTTATTTCAAGAAGATGCTATCGGCCTGATGATGTGCCCAAGGCGACAGCTGGCAGGAAGACACTTCTGAAAGTTTATACGCAAAAGAAAACGCAAAAAAATATAGGGTGTTTTTATGGAGATAAAGACTATAAAATGAACAAAACTCATAAAAATCATGGTAATGGTCATTTTATTGGCATTATTGGAATGATAAGTATCGTGGTCATATTTAAACACTAATAGCATGAAATTATCTTTCCAAAACAATGGCCATTACAAGGATTTTTATATGTTTTAAATATTTCATTTCAAAGTTCTATTCCACCAAATAAAACACCCTACATACTATGAATAATTAATAAGAATTTGTATCTATTATCCATTGATACGTGTAATAAATGATATATAAAAATAGATAAATAGGTCTCATGAAGGATGATAAAATGCCACATAGCAATCTTTCCAAGAAAAGAAACACAAACAGCTACCACGTGGCAAGCACATGTTGGGCTGGAAATAGTCGCGGCGGCAGAGACACGTCGCAAGGGATGTGGTATATGAAGGTGCGAGGATTCAACCCCACACTGGGGCGGTGAAATAAAATTCAAGATGAGTCCTTTTCGATCGTTCAGCAAAAGAGAGAGTAATCTAGTAATCTAGCTAACTCGTTTGCGAAGGCATCCCATATTTCTCTACGCAGTACCAGCTTTTAAAATAGAAGGTTATACGATTGTTTTTAAAACTCAACGGTGTTTCCCTTGGGGGTACTTCACGCACAGCCGTAGGAAGTTATTTGAATTGCATATTTAGTCGAAAAAACTGTTCTGTGTGATAAATCCAGATACATTTTTATTATTTCATATTAAGGAATATCTTTGGACCGGCTCTAGAAAATGGATTTTGGCGCAGACGTTACAACAATGAGCTCTATACTCTGTTGAAGGTGCTAAACGTCACCAAATCTATAAAACCGGGAAGACTTCTGTGGCTGGGTCATGTGTAGAGAGTGGCCAAGCATTAAGCACCTAAGTCCCTGCTGAACTCAAGACCGATAGGGCGAAGGAGCTTAGCTCAGTAAGGCCAAAGTTAAGATGGAACGACAACGTCATCAAAGACATATCTGCCTTGGAGCGTCTGAACTGAAGAGAGTTGGCACACAACCGAGATGAGTGGGGGAAGACTCTTGAAGAGGCCAGGACCCACCAGGGGTTGTAGAGCCAAGAGTGATGATGATGATTAAGGAATTGTTTTTTTGTAGCTAAAATGCTCACCACGTTAAGGCATGGCGGCCATTTTACTTATAGATAGGAGTGTCTAGCTTTCCTAGACACTCCTATCTGTAGGTGCCTGCATTTATCTTGCTCAGTATTTGGTGAATGTATTTTTATCTGACTCTTCCACTTTGTTTTCTTCCCCCAATTACATTTCTGGGGCATTATGTCCAATAATGCGTCCTGTCTACTGGTATCTTAAGATTTTTGATGGAATATTTGTGAAATCGTGAAAAATATCTAGCAGTCTGCATGCAACGATTAACTATGACGAAAATAGAAAAGGTTGTGGCATTCATCCTGCCTCCCCCAACATCATCATTAATGTCAATGGATCATCGCTACGTCCTCAAGTATTTTCCTATTCTGCCATCCATATTACGAGCCATTTCTCCCCAGTCCTGGATTGCTAAGACAGAGATGTCCGAACATGTCACTTCATCTTACCAAGTTTGGCCTTCCGATGCTCCTGCGTCTTGTTGATCTTGCGTTTAGTAATGACTTCGATAATTGCTGTTCGGTCATCAATATTAATAAACCTAGAGACGCTTATCTCATTATAAAAACTATTGAGTTCATTGTTGTAGCATCCATGTCAAAGTTGATGTTCTAAAACCGGCCCAAATGTACAGTGCACGTTCATTATTGTTCAGTCAGTACCCATGTACTATGTAAGCACTGATCTGATAAGCATTTTGTACACTAAAAATTCTTGAGAACAATCGGGATTCTGTTATAGGAAACGGAAATAACAACGATTTGCGCTTACTGCGAGATTTTAATGGCAACAGATAAAATGTTAATTGCTAAGAATCAAGAATCCACGATCTAAGATGGTAGAAATTTAAAAATTGATACAATACTGGTAGCAATGAGCCAGTTTTTGTCTTCAATGTGGATACTGTTCTAAAACCGTTCTCGGAAATAGTAGCGGCTTTGTTATTATCGCTGCCGACACGGCTTGTTTGTGTTGGAATAGATGTTAGTACCAGACGTGGCAACCGCGTTCTGGCTTCGACAGCTGCCGCGGCTGCATTCTCAGCAAGTTTATGGTGCATACGAATGTCATTATTTTTCCGAGGATGTCCCTAGCTAGGGGGAATAAAAGGGAAAGTACTAGGTACCATTTACCGCATTAAAAGCACACACAAACGAACGCTGATATTTCAATTGAATCTTATCACAATAGGAAGTTAACACAATATAATAATAGCTCGACCCAAGGTCATATTTCCGATGACCCCTGCGTGATGCATGAACCTTCGTGTATTTATAAGAATATAGTAGATTCCAGGAATTGAAGAGAAGAAAAAAGCAACGAAAAAACAATAATTTGGTTCTGAAATATATAATTTTAACGCAAAACAATTTATATTGCTGCGTTCTATGTGTCGTGCCTCTGTTATTGGTTTACCAACTTTAGATCATGTCACATTAAACCATTGTACTGTTGAGATTCCATAAAAAAGAAATAAAAATGTTAAATTTCTTTAAAAAAAATCATAATGATTTTGTAGTGACATTATTAATTATATATAATTGTTAAATACTAAATGCAACGTCAGAACGCGGTACCAGTCATCTACGGAGTACCTACTCACAAATTAGATATCCACTATTTTTACTACATAAAGTATTAACAATATGTAAAATTAATTACATTTTTTAACGAAATAATAATACAACATGTATTTTTATTTCCATCGTCCGACATAAATATCTAAATCATCATTGCTGTAAAAACATGTGATACATATTTTTTTCGTCTGATCCTACTCCTATTTTATTTTTTATTTCGTACTTTATTTCATAATTTGAATTATTATAATACTTTCTTTGTACGTACTATTCTCACTATTCATTATTTCTTTCCGTTGCAAAAACAGAAACTGTTAAGATTCCTAAACAAATCAATAAATAAGATAAAAATCTAATTCAGTATTAGACATGTCGATTCGAATTCGAAGTGAATTTCAAACACAAGATATAATTAATTAACAAAAAATAAATTGTAGAAGGTATTTTTGCTTTCGAGAGAAAGGTGCATTCAAGCACTGTTTGAAATCTGTATGAAAAAGTAAAGGCAGTGTTTTTATGATTGATCCTGGAAACGTAGTAAATTCGTATTGAATATGTCAATTTCACTAACGATAGGTGTAATAATCTAATCGACCCATAAATTTCTCCGTATAATAAATGTATATTTTTCGAAATGTCAATAATACAAATTTACAGAATTTAAATTATCAGATTAAAGTTTTCACTCGGCTATTTCTTTAACTTGTCGATGGGACAAAAATCAAAAACAAACATTGCCTCAAGCCCAAGACTATAGCTCTGCTGTTTGTACGTCTGCATAAAGAAGCTCTAATGCTACGCTAAGTTACGAAATTATTCAGGTAAACACGTCTCGCGTCCATAAACGGGCCGCTCGCCCGCTAATCAATTCGAATGACCAAATAAATCATTTAGATAGGTGCACTAATCAACTATTTACATACTGATCAATTAGCATCGATCACCGCGGCAGGAAGGGAGAACGCGCTGTGCACGGAGAGGCTCGCACCGAAACTCGCGTCACCATTGTCGATTGTTTTATTCATTAGGCGTCTGATACACATGCTTCTTTAGTGGCACGTGAGCATGCGCAGTATCGACTTTGACAGTGGCATGCTTATTAGTGGCATGTGTGTACACACATTGCTAGAAATGAGCATGCCACCTAGTGGCATGCTCAAAAATCAACCGCCGGTTGATTTATAAGCATGCCACTGTCATTCACCATAGAGAAGGGGTATCTTTGGAGCATGTGTGAACAGACTTGCTTATTTATGAGCATGCTTATGTCATTCGCGGGCTTCGCGGCTAGTATTATCAATGAGATCTTCTCAGTCCGCGACAGATGAAACAAATATGGCGCGTTGGGGAGATGATAAAACATTACTTTTCGTGACTTATTATAGGAATCACGAACGTCTGTGGAATACTCGGTCACCGTTGTGTAAAAGTAATATAGTGAGAAATAATGTTTACGAAACTTTATTAATAGGCAAACTAAAATCAAAAATGTGCGGATGGAAACTCGGGAACTTTTTTGATTTATTGGTTCACTTGAATTTTCTATTTCAGTTTGCAAAGTTTCCATTTTGAACAAGAGCGTCTCTATTCTATGACAAGAGCATGCCACTAATAAGCATGTGTGTTTGATTGTTAGCTTTGGGCATGCTTATTTATGAGCATGCCACTAATAAGCATGCCAGTAATGAGCAAGTGTGTACAGTTCTTAGGGCGTGCTTATTAGTGGCATGCTCATTAGCATGCCAGTAAAGAAGCATGTGTATCTGTACCTTTAATTTCGCCTCGAGCGTCAGCCTGAATGAATCGAGGCTAGTTGACCGCAAAAAATACAACTTTAATTAATAAAATCACGAGTAGTATAATATCGGGAACAACGCAAGAAAACTCCATGTATGAAAAACCGCTACTTTAACCGGTTACACAATGACCAACGTTTGGGATTTGTATCTGATTGTATCGATGATTGACAACTGATTTTTTGCGATTCGACGGCAACCATCGGTAACCTACGTTAGACAACAGATTAATCTCAGTCAGACACAAATATCAATGAAAATACTTGTATTTATTAATTTGAGATAGATTTTATACTGTTCTGAACATATAGTGAAGGTATTTTAACTAGTTACACAATAACTGATATTTTGCAAGTCGACGGGCAATCATCGGTACTAGACAACACCCAGTTACCAATCATCGATATAACCAGATACAAATAACAGTAAGTTTCATGATTAAAATAACGGTTTGTAAATCACTAATTTAAAGCAAAATTTTGTTAGTTGTGGAATTTAGTTCATTTTTAGATATCTGTATGTACGAGCATACAATGAACTAACTAGTCACCAGGGTGAGTTTAAGAAAAATAATATGTAGTACCTATACATAATGTTGACGTTATCATAAGAGTTTTTAAAAAATAAAGTTAAAACTTTCGTCGCATGGTGCACGCGCATTTCGTTTCCAAAAAAATAAGCGCGAATCAAAAATACGACGAAGAGAAAACACGCCTCTGTCGTAAATTTTTAGACAGAAGAGATGCTCGTAGAAAGTTTCAATTTTAATTATGTAGGTACTCCCGTTTTAACTAATAATACCTACTTTTTTATTTGTATTTTTGTGTTTTCACTAATTTTTATCGAGCGCTAAATAAATTAGCATGTTTTAAATAACTACAGAAAATCCGTGAAAACCTTCACGCCGCAAATATAAACAATCCGCTTTTCCGCTTTCTGCTCGGAGACGCGCATTACTCCACTCACCACGTGGCGTCGCGCGGAAACGGGACGGCCTCATACGTAACGGCGAGACAGCGTGGTATAGTAAAAGAGCGGGACGGCGCCGCGGGTGCGAGCGAGCCGCGCGTACCGGCGTGCGAGCGAGACGGCGGCGGGCGTGCGAGCGGGAGGCGCGGCCCACCCACGCGCCACGCGGGTGGCCCGAGATGTGCGCGCGCACGTCACCGCCGGACAGGGCCGGCCGGCGACCGCTGACCGACATCGCCGATATTCGGGATATCGGTCACCGCCAGTACCTACGCCAGGAAACGGTGACACATTTAAATAATAGTAACGACGATCAAAAATCAACACGCAATGACTTTATTATATATGTTTAATTATCGCGGCTAAAATACGTATATAATATAAAGTATAAAATGTGTAAGGAGATAAACTAAACTAGTTTTTAAGGAGATGAGCGATGTCCTCCTCGCTTGTCTCTAAAGGCCTTTAGTATCAACTCAGTTTATATGAATCTTCATTTAAAGCGCAGATTTTTGCGTTTTACACAAATCAACCCTTTGGTGTTAGGCATAAATCCCGTATGAAATGAAGAATAATAAATTTTGAAATATTAAAAAATAAATATAATTTTTAAGTATTCATTATAAAAAATATGTTCCTCGTTATCATTGCGCGACTTCAAATTCCTGAATTCATAAGAGTGTTTACACATCAATTCCCATGAGTCCGGCACTCAATACATGTTTTGAAAAGATGAATGTCCCCAGATGGTTTTCATTTTACTATACCATATTGAAGGTCCATTAAAAAAAATGAGAATAGGCTGAGCATAGGCCAGCTAGAGTAAGAAATGAGCATATTGGAGGAAGTTTCAAGGTTGCACTAATCACAAAGAAGATGGTAAAAGCCAGGGTGAGGCGGTATATTAGGCAAAGGGGAGACCAGTTAACGACAAATACCATATCGACAAAACTTCATTAAGGGCCGGTCTTATAAACGAAAGACCAAATTTCCGTTAGTAAATCGACAATTTACTAACGGATGGCCGTTCGTTTATAAATGTTACCGACGCTCGTCTTATAAAACTTTTTTTACCGTCCGTAAGTATCGCAATATCGTACTGCTCTTGTCTATGATTTTAGAGCTGTCAGAGGCGAATTATATCTCTTTTCTATGGAAACGAAACTATAAATATAGCCTAAATTTCTCGCTCGCACCGGATTTTTGGGATACTTCCCACAACACTACACTGGTAGTCCTTTGAAACCCCAATAAAGTCTGCAGCAGCTAATAATATTGATCCAAGAGCATAGAATCTCAAGGCAACATGCAATTTTGGGGTTGATGATAATGTCAGATTCCTAAGCGTGCGCCTTTTTACATTTTGCCCAATATCTTCTAGAAGCTGTCAAGCAGACCTTTTCGACAAACAAAAATGGTTGATAAAATCTGCGTCATCTAAAATATTAAAATAATCCACTCTTATATTGAACATTCTTTGTCGTCGAGTTTGTTCTTCATCCGATGAACTTGAATATAATTATAGCTGGACATCGCTATCTGAAAACGTTTTCCTTGAAAATGTAGCAGCAGTCAGTACAGTATATGTGTACATGTTAAAAAAACAGCATAAAATGCAAATTGACAACGGACCTAACCTTAAAAAATAATACGTCAATATGTCATACTTCTGTCAATTTCAACTAACGGATGGTAAACTGGTGGTTCGACTGTCGGTAACGGCCGTCGATAAAATTTTACTAAAATTTGACTAACGGATTGTTATAAGACGAAAATAATGACGTTTGCATCAAATTTCGGTTTATTTGGTCTGATATTTAACTAACGGACGTTTATAAGACCGGCCCTAAAAGTATGTTTTGGCAGACGACAACAAGGAAGACCTCAAGTAACTTTGTGGTCAAATGTCAAGAAGAAAATGAAGTTATGTCTGGAGGTCATCTAAGACATCCTCATCTAAGGCGGCCTGGCGTTTTCGTACAAGTAAAGCCGACTATATTGAGAAAAAAAACATATGGTATTCAAAGATACAACACAACGTATATTAATATAACTAAGACACAAGTATCAAATAAACTTGTTTATTGTAAAATATTAATTTTATATAATACAGGATACAAATAAATTATTATGTAGCATTGTAGTGGCCGCTCTGCCCAGACTGGCAAATCGGTGACGGCCATTACTTTCGTAGAAGTACATCAAACCGCAATAAATATTTAATAATAATGCGAGAGTCCATCTATGGAACACGTTGAGCAAAATATAAATACCATGTGCTCAATAATTATTTTCCGTCCACGCTAATAAGGATTTGTGGCTACGGTCCAATATTCTTAACAATACGAGCCGTCAAAGTATTGAAATTATTAATATTAGCTCGCTAATTGACTAGCCATTTCGAAAACGGCGATGAATAACATTAAGTTTACGATCGAAATTATCGGCGTTTGTATTAACTAAATAATAAAAAACAGACGACGTTCATCTAGTCATTCTAGAAGACATTTTTTATGGTAATATTTTTACATTTAAAAACAATCGCAATAAAAAAGTCAGGTGACATCACTAGTGCGTTAATGGCAAATATCTCTGGAAAGAAAATGCTTCGGCGCCGTTTTCGTAATGATGCGCAGGCGGAGGCATTTCAAATTTGAAATTCGGAGACATTTCGAATGTCGAACGTTGATGAATTGAGTCTCCCGCGAGCAACGGTTGGTGGTTTATTATGGTAACGCTGCGATGCCCAAAAATGAAAATACATCATTACAGTCTTTTTGATTGATAATATTATTTTTACGTTTAAGAAATCCGAAGAAAATCAATAAACATGTACATCAGGTTCATCAAAACGATTCCGCAGAAGAAATCGACTTTTAAGCTAATAGTTAGGTAGTAAATAAAGCAATGCCTGGTATTGGAGCATCACAATTTGTGAGTTTAATCCCGATACTAAATTGCGATCCCGGGATTAGAAAATACTCATATTATCATCAATATTAAATTATTTATACAAAGGCCAGGAATAACAAATAAAATGCACGTAAAACATTTCAATTACATACAATAAGTAGGACCTCTTTGGGCAAAAAATAGCGTAAATAACTAGTTGATGTACAACACGTTTGTAAATTGTATTTATTGATTTGCTACACTCATATTTTTCTGGACATTGTTAATAATTTTCTCATTATATGTTTAAAAATGTTCATAAAATATTTATTTTTTGTAGGTAGGTACTCTAAATGTCACTCTAGGACCACCTATCAGAGTCAGAGGTCCGTTTGTTAGAAAATAAAATAAAATAAATAATAATTAGCGAAATTTTTTTTTAAAAAAAATTAACCCGTAGAAATTAATAATAATATTTATTAAAATTTAATTTATTTTATTTTAAATTTCGCTAAAAATAAATATGGAGTTCTACTTTAATTATACTAATACTAAATTAAACACAAAAACCATAAATAAATAAATAAATAATTAAACAGTGACAAATAACAATTATTAAAATGTAAAACAATTGTATTATTGTGAACTAGACAGTAAAAAAATAATGAATGAAACTGGACCCGTAATGTGAAAACAACGAGCTATGCTACGCCATTTAGCATAGCGTAGCGTTAGTGACGGATATTGTTACACAGAGAATAGTTTTTTGTTTTGTTTTTTATACCTCATCATTATTTGCGACATTGAAAGCTATAGTAAGAGACATTGTAACACAGCGAATTACGTATTTTGATAACATTTCCGAAACAATAACAAAATATGTTTTATAATTTTGTCCTGGCCCAAAACATAAATAATAATGTAAAAGTGACAAATAACTATTTCAAGGTAAAGTATATTTGTTATTATAGTAATAGAGTATTGAGATTGTATTACATAATTTGATTTTAATCATAATATATTTTCGGTATTCCATAACCAACACAAAATATTAATTTGGAAATACGATAGAAATATTGTTATTATAAAAGTTGGGATTGGATTCCCTAATCGCAAACCATGCTTTGGAAATGTTTCAGGGTTTATGTAAACCGTACAGCATAGGTTCCTGCCGAACCAGTTCGGTCGTGGAAGGTCCCATCCAAGGAACAATGCAGCGGAGAACTTTCTCGAAATCACAAAGCCAAAATGTACACAGACGCGCACTCGGGGTTACGCGCCGATTATCCAAGAGGACGGATAATCCAATAGGTCTCTGGAATCGGTATTATGAATGATGCAGAATGTAACAGAGCTTGTTCGCAATACTTTACAGTAGATAGGTAGATAGATATTCCTACATAAATGACGAGTCGAAAATTTTCAAGTAACAATGTCCCAATAGTTATTGAGATAAGCTACTTCAAAGTTTTTTAGATATTTCTTTCTTATATACTATAAAACGTCAGGCTATCATTCAAGTAATTTAGTAAAAAAAAAAGTAACCCATAAAAACCAAGTTTTTAAAATACTCCCTTTCTCATTTTCGGGTTTCGTGTCTACCATGTGCGTCGGAATCTCCATACAACTTGTATGAAAAAACCATTAAAAATTTGAAAAACTAAAATTATACTATAATTACTATTTTTTTAATGAAAATTTGATAAATCTTCTTGATCGTCGCCAAGAGACTACTTGCAAAGTTTCAGCTCGATTGGATCACGGGATAAGGGTTAAAAATCGATCCAAAGTTTTTTCGTCCGACAAGAACCAACCAACCAGACGCTACGAGTTAAAAGAAAGGGAGTAAAAAAGTCAACTCCGCCGAAGGAAAACAAGAATAAAATTTTAACGGAAATATTTACTGTGGTAAGGCCTTAATTTTTTTATTGATAAATATTGAATTGATACACATATGAACTGTGTTACCTACATAAGAATAGCAGTGGTCTGTGTATTTATAATTAAAGTTGTATGTATTTACTTTCAATGGCAAAAAAAAAACAATTAGGACAAAGGTTTGTTCTTGAGAAATAAATAAATCCATAAATCTAAAAATTGTGATGACGATTTTTATTTATAAAATGAGCTTGAGGATTGCCCTAGTTTGGTGAACATGATTAATTACAGTATATACCCTGCAGTCGTGGTAAAAGATATGCTCCATTTCATGTATGTATGTAGATACTTCTCGCTCTAATTTTATATAACAACTACAAATACTTTTTCTTTCGCCAATTCTAGGATTCATTTTCATACATTAGAATTGACACCAGAACCCCTTTATGCACCACTATTAATATTTCGACTGATATTTTACACAAGAAAGCTTATAGAAATTAGTTAATTTTTAGTATATATGGGTAAGAGAAGCGAGCAACAACGTACCTAGTAGTGCGAGGCGATTCATGTCTGATAATGTTTGTAAATATTTTATTGGTAAGCTGTTCACGTTTCGAAAAACACACACACGATATCTGTAGCGGGTCCACCCAAATAATTGATCGCTAAATTGGTGCACCGACCTCTTCTAAAAAATAACGTTATTGCTATTTCAAGAGTCAAGACATCTGTCTCGACTCTTGACGTCTCTCTATTTTTGAGTGAAAATATTTGTTTTAATTCAATATTTGAACTCTTTGGATGAAGAAATTAGTAGACGTATGAAATAAACTTAATTTCTACCAAATTTTAAAATTGTATTAAAATCAAAAACTTAAATTTTATATAAAACTACAGATTAAAATAACTGAATCGCGTAATGATAGAAATCTGTTTCGACATCCATGTCGCTTCGGCGTTTAATAATAATTGAGTATTTTTAAGAACACGCAGATATCGTTCAATCCTTTCTGCCTACCCCTGCGGAGAAACGGTGTGATGGTTGGTTAGTTAGTTAGTTAGTTCAGATACCGTGGAGGTCCGACACTATAATCCACATATGCACAACAAAATATTGTACCTATTTTGATTTAAAATGATTTATATGCCATGTTGGATTTTTAATAGCCTGTGTTTATAAATCCCGTATACTCCATATTTCTTTCACTCAACATATCATTAATTAGTGTAGATTTAGATTCACGACTATTTTCGAAAGGTCTCAAGTAACTAACTAACTTACCATCACGCCGTTTTCCCGTGGGGGTAGACAGAGAGGATAGAGCGCCATACTCTTCTGTCCTGACATACAACTTTCGCTTCATCTACATTCATACATCTTCGCATGCAAGCTCGACGGTTGTTCAGGCTTCTAACAGGACCATTTTCCAGTAAATGGTTAATCTGGTCACGATAATAATAATACGTGCCATCTATTTTTGAGTATTGGAGTAACACCAAGAAAATATATCACCAGAAAAGCGAGTATTATTTCAGAATAGCTCGGAATAATTCAGATAATCGGCGTCTTGGAGCTGCCCAAGATGCACCTGCTGAGGGGGGAGAAGGAGGGAGAAGAAAAGAAAACAACGCAGTTTGTTTTGGTGCGGCTCAAAACATCTGCCAGAAACCGGGAGTCGGCCGCGCGCAACAGCGCCAAAACTGGTGGCACCCCCGTGAATCCCGCTCCAATGTTGGTTTCTTGTCACAGATATTTCGGACGTTTCGAAGATATTTTCCGCAACGCAGTTGCGTCTCAAATTTGTTTTAAAATAGTTACGATGCAATGAAACAAAAATAATAACAACGGCAAAAATCTAGTGGGGTTAGTGCCAGACATTACATGTTACTACCTATTCCACATTACTTGTGCTCCGGATTACGCTCACCCGTAGTGGGAATGTGGCGAGCTTACAAAAACTTGTTCATCGACACTGATATCTATCTTGTGTCTTCATATGAACTAAATATACAAGTGAATAATTATTCTACGTCGCAAGATTTCCAAACACATGTATAGGATACGAATGAAGTTTCACACGGGAGTCTATTGCCTGCCCAACATAACTTGGTGTGCGGCAGGATTGGAACTAAAACCCGCCCCGCCCGCACCCGGCGGCAACCCCTCGCCATGTCATTCAGTACAATTTTGTATGTGCTCGGGAGCTGTGACATCTTGATTACCAATATACACTGAATTATTATGTCCAAAACAACCAGAACAGTCCGGGGTGGTGCAAGAACAATTGCCAATGAAGTATTAAAGTTTTGCGAAGCTGAAAAAGCAAATAATGGACCGATATTACCGTCTGATAGTTTGACAGATAGAGCGGCCGCCGCGGAGCACGCTGTTGCCCGACCAAATTTATATTGACACTGGTCACCGGACATTCAGTACATTATGTATTGCGTAATAAATTTACAACCTGGCAACTTCTGTTTCGCGACAGGGGCGACCTCCCTCGCATGCCAAGTTATCGTGGTAGCACTCTAATTGTGTATCTGTTTTATTATCACTTATTTTCATTACATTATTACTTCACTGCTTCATTTCATTACTCATTATATTAATTTTTCCATTCTATTGCTACTGTTTATATCTTTTTTTTTGTTCTTACTGTTTATAGATTTAAAATTTGTTTCTATATGAAATATGTTAGGACAAGTTAATATGTTCAATTCTGATAATTCATACCCTTATTCAAATATCATTAACTCGTGTTTTTTAATATTTCCGAAAAAATTAATAAATTAAAAATGATGTATTATGAGAAATATGTATTTGAATAAAACAAAAAAGTACCTACGCGCAATGACATCACGAAAGTCACTGTCAGGAAACATTTTAATCGGAAGTGTCAATAAAGAAGTTGCATAGCATTAAAGTTTTTTTTTATAAACGTGTTGCAAAAAACAGCGGTTTGACGATAATTATAATCGTTTAATTCACATACCGCATAAGGAATGCAAATAATTAATGGGTGAATTATAAATTATATACAACGTAAATTTAATTTTAATAAAAAACGCATTATCTACGACATGATTACACAGCTAAAAACAAAACGTCGATAGAAACATAATGGTTGTGCAATCTGCATCGTTAGATTTTATCTGGTTTATTAACAGCGCCATTAATAATAGTAAAAAATATATACAATGCAAGCGTCACTTAAGCTCGAGGGTGGCCCGAGACCACCGCGAGGAATGTGAATGTAAAATACGAGAGAAAAAAAATAGACGAGGTGTATCCACACAAGTGCGGGTAATGAATGTTTTAACGAGGTCGGACGGACATTTTACTGAAGTTGGCGCACAGAGATACGTCTAGTTGTTGTTGCGGAAGGTTTCATACCTGCAATGGTCTGCGGGCTGGCGGCTCGAGCTAGTCCCGTGGACCGAAGGGCTTTCATATCTTATTGACTGTGAATAATGAGAGAGAATATCCGGGATTATCTACCTGAACGAGGGAGGGTAATGCCGGATTTTTTTTTTTACTACATTTGTGATGTTTTTGTATAAAGTTCGGAATACTGTAGACTTCGGATTATCCGGGGTCGCATTAAACGGGGCAATAAAATAACCCCAGATAATCTAGAGTTTACTGTATAATGTGCTCCTGTTACTGAATACTCACTATAATCATTCTTACTATCATGATCTTTCGTTATCAAAAATGTAAACAAAATGTTATTAAAAGCATGATAGCAAGGGTGTATGTTAGTTACATCATATGAAGGGTAGAGAAACAAAACCACCACCATGGAACTAACATAATAGGGGGTGATGTATATGTGATGAATATGATTGTCAGGCAAGTACTATCAGTTTTATAATGGATAACTAACTGCTCATGAAAACATCTTTGTATGTTTTAGAAGCATTTTATCAACAGCATAAATCAACTTTAAAATCTCCGCTCTGTTTATAAACTCAGTTACAAATACGTAGTTTTTTTTTAATCTATTTATTTTCAATATAATTTTTTTGAACATCGCTAACCCACAAAACGTCTTAAAGAGACGTTCGTCTGCAGGATTCATTTTAACAATTAATATTACAATATTATTACATTTCAATTTTGAACATCATAAATAATAACAAGATCAATGATACACTTCAATTCATACATTTGTTCATAGATAAGCCATGTCGTTTGACATCAGCCACCTTCTGAATTCCACCACCGATTTTGAAGTCGACAGGCATGTTGGAAAGGCGCCTTGCGGTTCATTTAATGGCATGGGCACCAAATATTCTAGTGTTCTCATTCCATACTTGTTCCATACTCTCGGAACAATCAAAGCTTGATTTTTAGCACGTATTTCTGCCTGAGGTATATCTCAATTTTGTACCATTTCTAAAATATTATCGTTGCGTTGTGATTTGTCATGCGGAAAGAATGGTAAGAAAGATAAAGCCATGTATTCACTAGGGGACAAATTGTCCCTCAATAGCACGCGCGGCATAGAGTCTACGTGACGTTGCAACGTCGTGCACTGTTCCGCGACCTCGCGCACAACATAGCGCGGCATTTCTACGTGCCGTGGCAACGTTGCCATGCGCACGATACCCGAGCGTACTCACTGCAACATTCCGCGGAGCGTCAGTACCACGTGGTATGTAAACAAGTGAATACGCATGCGCTGCAGCTGCAAGATGACAATGCGGGGAAACGAAATCGTTCTCGAACTCTTCGAGCTGTATCGATCGAAGATCGCATAGAATGTCCGTCCTTCTTTCTCTTTGCAGTAAATAATTTCGCATTCTCCTCTTTTTTCTCCTCTTACTTTTCGATAAACTCATTAACATAAACAGATACGCGGCTATCATCATAACCTCATAGGGCGATATATTTCCGCGACGTCTGGAAAACAATAATTATTTGCAAAAAGGACCTTGTTTTTAATAATATTCAATTTACTACAGTAAAACCTCGTTAATTTGAAATTGCGACCCAAAAAAACATTTCGAATTGCGCGGAACCCCGTTTTCGCCAAATGAGATACCGCAGCTGTCATCCATAACCTCATCGGATGACATTTCCGCGACAAGATATGTGAGTCCCGGTGTGTACACGTCAAATGACCGCGTCATTGTCCCCGAAACATGAGCGTAGATGTTGATGCGACATGTCGAGCGGAATGTTTCGCGATTTGTCCCCTAGTGAATACATGGCTTAAGACATAAAGTGATGTTGAACAGCAATACAAGACCTCGCGCGACCAGGTGCAGTAGATAGTGGATAGAACGTGAATAAATGCGAATTTTACGGGTATATTAAGACAGAGGAGTGTAGCAAGATATCCCTCTATGTTTTATAAGAAAGAAACATTTCAAAATAGGAACAGTTTAAGGAAGAAGTAAAATCCTTAATTTTGGACAGCGATGTATTGTAACATTGCCCACATGTCTCAAATGTTTTTGTATAATAAATACTACTACTTCTTCACGGATTCTGCTTGATAAAAATTTGTATTTTAATTTGGCTTGTAAATACTCCTCCCATAAGCTCCAGCTATTAGCTTCTATTATTGAGAGTATAATGTCATATTAAAATGTATTAACATAGGTTTAATTTATTATAAAAATCATTGTAATGTACCTGCTATATAAATAAATAAATAAAAATATTAATTAGTTCATATAGATCTGATTTCTGTAAATCTGACAATTAGAAAGTTGGTTACATGTTGTGATGACTGTGTTAAGTTATCGTATTATAAAATACATAAATATACTTAAATAATAGGACAACGCACATTTCAAGCAGAAAATGGACGGTCAAGAAGAAGTATGAATGTGTCGAAAATGCTTCGCAGGAGACGCCCGGAGCCGGTGGTGAGGCATTACCTTCACAAAATCCTTTGAGCGTTGCGAAGGCAAGCGATCCGTACAAAATTAATTATCTCATCTTCGGCGGCCGTCTCCGGAGGGAATTGTGGGAAGGGCCAGGATAAAAATGACGTCCTGTCCGGATGACACGATATCGAGGGGAGAAAGGAACATCGCCCTCCGTCATCTAAAGAAGCGGTCCCTCACGGTTGGTCAGCGCCTTTTACACGAACCGAACTCAAAAGGGACGGGTATACATAATTACCGTATAGTGTAATCTATTTAGGTATTCCTACGTTTTAGGAAAAGGATGAAAAAAAGAGAATAGATGTTGAAGCATTAACTGAACTCTTAAACGACCGAGGACCGTACCATTTTGAGCGCGCTCATATTATTACATCATTCATTACGTCTGTCTGTAAGAGCTTTTTTTGTTTCCTTTTTAAAAAATCAAGGAAGACTATTTTTCTCTTTAAATATTAGTACGAAGCAAGATCCTATTCAGGGGCGTGACCTCAATTTTTTATTCATTCAATGTTATTTTGTTGAAAATTACAACTTTCTATACAAGACTTTGTGTATAATTAATTAGATTGAATAAAGTTTTTACGAATTTTTCTTTTTAACCGTATTATTATTCGTGGATCAAAATTAAAGAAAACATCACTTTTAAATGCATTTAAACAGTTCACAGGATCAGATCTAGAGTTGCGGATTTACGCAGTTTGAACGAACAAAATAATGGTAGACTTAGCCACTTCCTTTGGCCGGTAACAGCGAAACATGCACTCGGCTTGTCATTTTCCGGTTAGTTAAAGTAATACAGATCTAGGTAGTCGATTTAAAATGAAAAGTAGAAAATAATAAACCTTACAGGGTAAATTTTATTTTATTCAGAAAAAACAATGCAAAATAATTTAATCTAACCGAATTATTCTACTTCAGACGATTGCCTCGCTACTGAGAACGCCCGGATTGTGGTTTGCTGATATCCTGAACAATTTTCCTACACTTGTCTATGCAGTTCGAATAAGAGCCAACGTGGTTATTAGTAGCGTCTTTGATTTCGTCAGTAGGTACATCGAGTGTGTATGTGTGACTCCAAATGTATGTAAGAAAGCATTGTTATCGACGTCAAGTCCATGTGTAAAATTTCAGCTCGATGGGATAACGGGAAATGCGTTAATTTTCAATTTCAAGATTTTTCCAGAAGAAAACAAGCAAGGCTGGCGGTGAAAAAACAAAAAAAATCACGTGAAAATTTAAGGGTAACGCGCGGTGTTCTGACTCATTTTGACGCACACGAGTTATATTGCAAACAAAGATCGTATACGAAACTAAAAATTCCGAGTCCAAACAGTTAGACTTATTCCAACGCGGACGTGTACCATTGTTGTTCTACGATATTTAAATAAATTAAATTAATCAAAAAATTTATATTTATCTTTCTTATTGGTTAATTTAATTTGTTTTAAATTAATTATATACAGTCAGGGTTGTATAATTATAACGGTACAAAGATGTCCGCAATACCTTTTATCGTGTGATAAAGTATTACGCGTACATCTGGCGGACAATCATAGCCGAAAAGGTCACCGGGTGTGGCCGGGCGCACTTGTGCGCAGTGATAAATTAATAATGCGTGTGAACGGAGATAAACTCTAAATCATATAGAGAAGATTAGAGTCCGTAACGTGAACTCCGGTTCAAACGTCATAAATGATTTTCGCTGGCCGTGATTCTTACAATCAATTCATCGTGCTTAATTTATTCACGCACAAGTGCGGCGACTGAAGTCCTGCTGCATACAACAGCGTATATTCTCTTCATTTGTAAGCCAAACTTTTAATGAAGGACTGTGAGAGTAAACCACATTTACGCATATTTGTAATAAAATAATTGTACATATAATGGTCCGTCACTTTCTCACTTGACGTACCATTTTTTAAAAATAATTTTCTCAACTTCTTCACTTGAATAATAAATTTTATTCGATGCTAGAACTAGTGATGAGCTTAACTGTTATCGCGATTCCAATCCCGGGAACCCGAACCAGTTTAAAATATTCCCACGTTTAATGCTGAAATATTCGGAATTAGCAATGTGCATTCATTTCCGGACACTAAAATTAGATCGACTAAATGAGAGACATAGAAATAAAACGGCCAGTATGCAATATTTGAATTTTATTTGAAAATTATTATTGAAATATGAAATACGTATTGGAAAATTGTTAACTGGCGTACACTGATAGTTTTATGATTGATAACTCCTATCGAAAGCGTGTTCGTATGTTTTAAAAGCACTTAATCACAATAATATTAGGTAGTTTATTCCACAACCAGCCGCCACGAAAGCAGTCAGGTTAGTTGTCTGTTATTTGCGGAAAATGGAATGCAGAAGTCGGTATGTATTAAGGGGCCATGTTGTGAATAGCCTTGAATATTGTGAGGAATAACTTGTATTCAATCCTCTCTGGACATTTAAGCCAGTGAGGGTTTTGAAGATGGTGTGAGATATGCGCAGACTTTGATACGCCGGTAATAACTAACTAATTAACCATCACTTAAATCCTACTAACTAACTTCCTATGGTTATTAAAAATATTGGTTTATAACGCGTTTAAGGGAAAAATTAAATTGTTCCAAGACGGATAATAAGCATTCCGGCAGATTTATGTAGTATAACTCAAAATATGCACAACTAAAAGTGAGATTACATCGATATGTGTCATAAAAAATTGGATAGTCGTCGTACTGCCCGGTCGATTTGTAAATTAGAATTTACGCTAGCATAAAAAACTAGTACCTACCCACGGTGAAAATAATAATATTACCTCGGCAAATAAAACCAGAATAATGATATTCATAGGAAGGCCACGCCGGCGTGTCTTGTGTGGCATCGGCCCGATAGGAGTGGCGACTTATCATTTTGTAATGCTTTACGGCCGCCATTACCGGCCAAATTGCAGGATGGACCGTAAAACCTATTTATTACGGGGCCTAGAAATTGATTGCCTTCTTGTACGGCTGTCGTGGGGGGAAACGGAATATTTTAATGCCGCCTTATATTACTACTGACGCAGGTCAGTCTGCCGCCAGAGAAGAGAAGAGGGAGAAGAGAAGAGGAAGAAGAGGTTCCGAATTCCAACAATGTTTCTAGTACTCCTCGCTCTTGACAATAGCGAGTACCCGAAATATTGTCAGAGCACTACGTTTATCATTTACAATCTGATCTTTTTCGCTCTTGATGTGCTATTTTACAAATATTTTCAACACTACGGTACCTTATGTGAATTGGTCCTTTTAATACTAAAAACTATAATATATTCATGTCATTTAGTGCCTTATTTATAAAAATAAAAATGACGCGGTACTTAATACTTACGCGATATGCATTCCCATAATATAACTAGGAAATTAACACAAATAGGACTTCAGCGCAATGTTTAACGTATTGGAGAGGGCAAAATAGTAGTAATCTGTATACTTATTTAAAAAATATATATTTTTGGCACTACTGCTGTATTCTGCTTTCTGCTGTATTCATTTCCATTCAATTACTCAGAAAAAAATATCCATTGATTTTTTTCATAACATGCGCAGAAAGTGTTCCTTTCGATATAATTAGATTGTGTCTATTTTAAAATGGCTAGTTTGTTCGTGCCGCATTGTATAAACACACACTATAATAAAAATGTGATGGACATATAAAAATGGATTATTTGCGTGCTTTAGTATTTGTGTTTAATTCTGATCTCTCTACCCATCTGTAGCAGTTTAGTCTAGGAGATTTAAAATAAATCGATTAATAATAATTATGAAAATATAAATCAAAACAATAAATAATCTGTGTCAAAAAAAAAACGGAATTTTTACTTCGCTCTGCGCGCACTAGTGACGCGAGCTTTGGAAGCTCACGATAGGTTTACGACGCAATTAAATGATTTTTTAATTTATTTGTTTAAGTATCGAGGAATTCTGTAGCCTTCATTCAAAAGAGAATTTATAGGACGTCTCGGGGGCTGCAGCGGGGAGCGGGAGCGGGAGCGGAGCGGCCGGCCGGGCCCCGTGCCCGCCGACAGACAGATTGAGCTTAATTGATTTTCCAATTCTATTACCATTTCAATTGTACGCGCTCTGTAGTAGCCCGCCGCGGCGGTGGGACCACTTTTTTGTTATTATTATTTTCGATTCGAAATTAATTTTCACGATGCCTCGACGAGATTATAACACAATGAGCTATATTAATTAAAAGCACCGCTCCGCGCCGGGCCGAGATCAACGGTTGAAGCTTAAAGCTCGCCCTCTATCCGCACTCTGCAGTACGGGAAAACTTCGCTCGGCGCGAATTCGATTCGCGCGAAAATCAATTAGCGCGCTCGAGCGCCATCTTTAACTTTAATGCCGGTTATCGTCTGTTCTCATTTTTTGACAGTTGCCTCCAAATCCTCGCCTTACTCGTATAGAAGAACGAGAAGATATAGTTAAACTGTTAAATACCGTAAAAGAACTCGATCGAGCATTTAACACGGAGCGCACAAAGGAGATTTTGTTCGACGAAGACTCAAATATAGAAGGCAGAGCCGAAATTTCAATAAAGTGATCATTATGAATACCCTCTACAATGTAAACGCCAAATCCAACGATAAAATAACATTTAACACTCAAATACTTTTCAAAAAATAGTTTGTCATTCAGTTATGTATTCACTCGATAAATAAAAATTCAAACTCGCGGTATTTTTTATTCTTACATATTTTCACCATCTATACACGTAGTATTTTATTTTTTTGGAATAAAATAGTGAATTAATCGCGATTAATCATATAGTTGACTTCTTTGATTTACGCGATTTCGCTCGGCGCGGGGTACCTAATCAAAGGCCGAATTTTTCGTTTTCCTGTACATCGAAATGAGGTTATTTCGA